>JANIPN010139041.1:0-50631 GCA_027478595.1 Erythroxylum anguifugum
TTGGACCAGGGTCTGATAATGCGTTCGAGACACACTTTTGTCAGCCAGACGGGTCTGGCTTGTCGGAACACATCCAAAAGACGCTTTCAGACACCTTAAGCACCTCAACATCTCGTCTCGACGGCAATTGGAAGATGGTCTCGGTGAATTCGGGCAACAGAATTCAGGATACGAAACCTATCCTTCCCAAAGATTTGTCACCTCATCTAATGGGAATTAAACAGAAGCTGCAGGGAAAAGGATCGTCGATTCTGTCTAGCGTAAGTGGGATCGAATCGTATGTTGCGAATCTTCTGTTCAAATATATCGATGTCTTGTTCACCATCCGACACCGGTCAAACGCTAGCAATATGATGAGAGTGATCTGTCTGCATGCTCTCAATCACATTCTTAAGACTCGCGATCGTGTTTTAAAGAACAACGAAAAGGCGGCCCAGTCTGAAGAAGCGGACGATGGGCAGTTATGTGATCAGGGCTTCACGCGGCCCAAAGTGCTTTTCGTTTTACCAACACGACAGGCTTGCTATCGCGCAGTGTCGGAGATGATCTCACTCTACGAGCCAGAGCAGCAAGAGAACCGTAAACGCTTTCAAGATAATTTCAGAAACTCTACTGAGGCCATATCCGGGAACAAACCCCAGGATTTCCGGGATCTTTTTTCAGGAAACGATGATGATATGTTCCGTGTTGGACTTAAGTTCACAAGGAAGACAGCGAAGTTTTTCGCCCCGTTCTACAGCTCAGATGTCATCTTTGCCAGTCCTCTAGGCCTTAGGATGGCCATTGGCGACGAAAATGCTAAGAAGAAAGACTATGACTATCTCAGTTCAATAGAATTAGTGGTTGTGGACCATGCAGATGCTCTCCTGATGCAAAATTGGGAGCATGTGGAGTACGTCTTTGATCACTTGAATATGCAGCCTCGAGAAGCTCATGGTTGCGACTTTGGACGGGTTCGAGAATGGTACTTGAACGACCACGCGAAATATGTGAGGCAAACGGTAGTGCTAACAGCGTTCAACACCCCCGAGATCAATAATCTGTTCAACTATAAGATGAATAACTTTGACGGGAAAGTCAGAATCGGAGAGGCCGTCCATAAGGGCCTGATTGCTGCACCGAATGCTCTTTTCAAGCAGGTTTTCTATCGTTTTGATGCGACAGAACCTTCCTCGGAGCCCGATGCTCGTTTCAAATACTTCACAAGCAAACTTGTCCCGCAAATCATCAAACGCACCCGAGACAATCCCGCTCAGAAACAAGGCATTCTCGTGTTCATCAACTCTTACATGGACTTTGTGCGTATCCGAAATTTCTTCGCGAACTCTACCGCGACTCGGGATATATCGTTCGCCTCGCTGTCTGAATACGCCCCAGCACCGGATATCGCTCGAGCCCGCAGCCATTTTCTGAACGGTAAGCACTCTGTGCTGCTCTACAGTAGTCGCATCCATCATTTTCGGAGGTACGAACTGAAGGGCACCAAGAGGGTTATGTTCTACAGTCTTCCTGACAATCCGCTCTTTTGGAAAGAAGTATCCGCCGATTTTCCTGCTAGGAGCGTCGCTGCTGGTAAGGCTGATGGGAATGAGGTCACCATTCAAGCATTATTCTCCAAATGGGATGCACTACGGCTTGAGCGAATTGTTGGTACACAGAGGTTGAAGCAGATGCTGACGGATAAAACCGGGGATGTTTTCGAATTCATCCCGTGATTGTATATAGATTCGTTAAGCGGGACTGACTGCTCAGAATCGAGTGTCATCAAGCGAATATAGTAGATACTGTACATAATTATATTCCTACATCCTATTCGCTACAATAAACATCAGCGATGAGGCTCAATGGCATCGAGATCCCTGCCGGCAATTAGCGTGGGTAGCAGAGAAATAGGGTTCAACGGTTGATCGTTTCCCCGTGGTCATCTCAACATGGCTGGCCAATCGATTGGGAACCTCGTGGCTGTCCCATGTCTTGCCGCCTCCCGCGTGTCGTCGCCAGACCATGATCCGCTATTAGCGGGTGGCATCTCACCCCATTGATAATGCCACCCGCTCTAGACGCTTTAGGCCACCATGATGAATGCGCATGATTCTCGGCGGCTGAGGTAGATCCCTCGATCTTTACTTCTACATCCTCCACCATGTCGGCATCCACGTTCTTGTAGCCAGACACTAGCTTCTGCAAGAACAGAATGGCTACGAACACATCTCCGGCGGCGGCGGCCGGCAGCCTTACGCCTCAGCCTCAACCGGTGCCACGATCAGAGGATAATGGATACTTCCCTCCAGATGATAGCATAAATCCACCCCGACCGAGTATCTCGGGACCACCGCCATCGTATACATCTCGAAGGCTTTCCAATTACGGGGATCCACCGTTCAGCGCAGCCGACTATAGCGGAGATAACAAAAAACATCTCCTACTCTGTGCTTCAGGATCTGTGGCAACGATCAAGATACCACTCATCTGTGGTGCACTCGCATCATGCGAGAGGTTGTCTATTCGGCTCATCTTCACAGACTCTGCTGCGAAGTTTCTTGCAGGCCAATCTGCCGAGCAGCCTTCGATCCAGAGCCTGCTTAACATCCCCAACGTGGAAGCGATATACATGAATGAAGATGAGTGGATTCGCCCCTGGACGCGCGATGCGAAGATCCTTCATATCGAATTAAGGCGCTGGGCCGATATATGTGTAGTTGCTCCGCTTTCTGCTAATACGATGGCTAAGATGGTGAATGGCATCGCCGATAATTTGTTGACCTCCGTCCTCCGATGCTGGGACACGGAGGGGAGCATTGAGAATCGCGGAAGATCGGTCGAAGGCGGTTTAAGAAAGCGTATTATCGTCGCGCCTGCTATGAATTCGGCCATGTGGTTACATCCCGTCACCGAGAAGCAGCTCAAAGTGCTCAATGAGGAATGGGGCGTGTCCGCGAAGGGCCGCAAATCTGGTGTTGGTTGGGTGGAGGTGCTCCTGCCTTCGAAGCGCCAGCTAGCATGTGGTGATGTTGGAATCGGAGCAATGCTTCCTTGGCAGGAAATCGTTCAAATCATCAAGAACCGGCTCTGGCTCAATGTGAGTCCTCGACCGCAGGCGGGGTAGGAAAAGGTGACTCCTCCGATTTTGCTACGATGCATCTACGTACTGGCAGTTTTGTATGATAGGGATCCCTCCTCAAGCATGCATGAATTTCTATAGACCTGAGCATTTTAGCTTTCGACCACAGGGAAGACCCCGAAGGTTCGCTGTTGTTGCTGTCAGTTTCATCCCCTCATAATGCAACGCCCGGCGGATAAATAAAAGGCCCGAGCCACTGAGAACCGTTGCTGATGCTGAGTCAATGAGTTTTTACTTATGTGCTTCTGACTCGCCCCGCCCGCGGCTGTCTACCACCACCCAGGCACCCCTGCCGAGAGTTACCCCATGTACTACATCCAGTCATCTAAGATGCGGCTTCCGTAATCACCCCGAAACTTTTTGTCGACTCTCGCACAGCTGTCATTGGAGACGCTCGACTCTACACTGAACATCCGACTTGGATCACGACTCCGCCACAATGCTACAGCGACCCGCGTTTTCCTCGGTAGGTGCTCTAGGAGTGATCGAAGAAATTGCGTACAGAATACAGAGCTAACGCCGTCTCAAAGCTCCGATACCTGCGGCAGTCATCAACTGCATACCGCTTCGCGCAGTCCATCAGGTGCGCAAACGCGCCACACCGCATCCTCACCCCGCTCGCACCCTCGATCACCGGTGCCGTGCGGCAACTATCCCAACAGACACGTGCTAGCATCGATGCGGCAATCAAGTCGGCGCCGGTCGTGCTGTTCATGAAGGGAACGCCGGAAATGCCGCAATGCGGCTTCTCAAGAGGCAGCGTGCAGATCTTGGGTCTCCAGGGACTGGATCCCAGTAAGTTCGCGGCTTACAACGTGCTCGAGGATGAAGAGCTACGTGGAGGTGAGTCACATGCTCGAAGCTGAACCGTTCCCAAGGTTCTACGCAGGGCGTAAACTGACATGACGTGCTACAGGTATCAAGGAATATTCCGAATGGCCCACCATCCCGCAGCTTTATATCGATAAAGAGTTTGTGGGTGGATATGATATCCTCATGCAGATGCACCAGGACGGTCAATTGAGTAAGATCTTGGAGGAGAAAGACTTGCTCGTGCCGAGTGAAGAGGAACCAGCCAGAAGCTGATCGACGACGGCGGCTCACTCAGAAGGCGTACGCTTGACAGCCTTCTGCAACCATGCTCACACCCACATTGTGTATATATAGAAATCTCATGACCCAGCCCTCCAGCTTTGCATTATCTTGAAGGTTCTCCATTTAGTCCCGGCGGCGATTGCCGTCTCTTGGCAGCCATGAACGCACCTCCGAGATCGCTTCTCGCCCTCGACGCGTCTTGAAAGCGCTAGTTGAGGCGGGGAATCAAGCTTTGGACCGCTCTGATTTGATGTATAAGATCGCAGCTCCGCAATCGGCTGGAAGCATCTGGTCGATACACAAACCATGACGCCAAGCTCAGCCTCTACGAAGAACGGTGGCCCTCCTGGACCCAGCGGCGTGGCGCCATCACTGCAGCTAATATTAGGGTAGCCTTGCCGTCCTATCCGCTAGGAGCGTGTGAAGGCCCGAGCGGTTATCCGCGGTCTTTGCCGGTCAGGCAACCGGCGGGATGAGGCGGCCCCTGGGTTGTGACTTATCCGCACGGCTGGGCAAAAGGGCGAATGATCAAGGATTTTGAGAGGTTCCCCCCTGCTCTGATTGAAGATGATGTGATGGGGAAAACACCGCTTTCTTTTTGGTGGCTGAGGGCACAGTAGAGGCACGGCCGTGTCCCCGCAAGCCGCAACCGATCCGATCTCATTGATGCAACCGTCGACAAAGCCCGCATTCCGCCGCCACTGAGATCCAGGCCAGTGCGAGCTGAACGCTGCGTCTTGCGCTCCACTCGGCAGGTATCCTCCTGTGTCCATGTGGTTCTCCGCTTTTCGCACCGGCGCAGAAACGTGTGCTATGTAGTAAACGTGGCCGTGAATGACCGGGATTTCCTAGTGTCGCCTTCCATAGGTGGGACCGAAGTACTGGCCCACCCGCCCAAGAACTATAATCGCCGCTACAGCGGGGCGCTCAAACTCTGAGGTACATATCTAGGTAGATCCCTCCTACCTTCTCTTCCTCCTGTTTCATTTGTTGGTTCACATACTAGTACTTTCTGTCGTTCGTGCTTTGATTGGTGGCATCGTGCTCTGTTCTGTCTGGCGGATATATGATCAGCCGCCCTCTCCTTGTTGGACCTTGTGCAAGATTTCTAGAGTGGTGATACAACATGTCTCCAGCTGCTATTGAAGTGCCTGCGGCGGCTGAACTGAACACGCAGAATGTCCCTCGACATGTCTTGAAAAGCCCTTTGAAACTGGAGAATGGATTCAAGCCGCCGCCTCCTGGCGAACTGGATGCTTCCAAATTGATCGTCGAGCCCAACCCTAACCCGCGGGCGGTACCTGCACCAGATTCTCCTGAAGCTGGGATGAAATTGTACGTACTACCATTACGGAGCATATCCCCGCGGCTAACGCATTCGGAACAGGCCTACAGATCACATGGTAACATGCAATTGGTCTGTTCATTCTGGATGGGAGGCGCCTAAGTTGGTCCCGTATGGCCCTATCTCGTTGCAGCCTACCGCATCTGTTTTGCACTATGCTACGGAATGCTTTGAGGGCATGAAGCTGTATCGTGGCCGCGATAATAAGCTGCGGCTCTTCCGGCCTAATCTGAATGCTATTCGCTTCCGGCGTTCTTCTGTACGATGCGCTATGCCAAGTTTCGATCCGGAGGAAATGGTGAAACTGATTCTCGCACTTTGTGCCGTCGATGGCCCCAAATTCCTTCCCGCTGATTCCCATGAAAAGCTGCCCGAGACGGGCCCGAACTACATTGCTAATCGGCTACTTTATATTCGCCCGACCATGATTGGGACTGACGCAGACCTGGGAATCAAACCCCCGAATACCTGTATGCTCTTCATCATTATCACCACTTTCCCTCAGATGGACGCTATGTACATGTCCCGACCAGCTGCGGGTCTCAAACTGCTTGCTTCTCCTACGGATGCGGTTCGAGCGTGGCCAGGAGGTTTTGGTTCGGCGAAACTGGGTGCCAACTATGGTCCCAGTCTCCTTGCGCAAGGTGATGCGTTGCGCCAGGGCTACGACCAGGTGCTCTGGCTCTTCTCACAACCTAATAGCAGTAACCCCGCTGACTACGCACGGGTAACGGAGGCCGGGGCCAGTAACTTCTTCGTTGTCTGGAAGACTCGTGAAGGGGCATTGGAAATTGTGACAGCGCCCACAACCGACGGAACAATCTTGGAGGGTGTAACGCGAAGAAGCGTCCTTGAACTTTCCCAGGAGCGAATGGAGAAATCCCTGAAGGCTGATGGTGTCATTGGATCAAACGAGTCTGTTCTTGTTAGCGAGCGCTGGTTCACCATGGGCGACATCTTGGAGGCTGCAAAGGAAGGGCGCCTCCTCGAAGCTTTTGCCGTTGGTACTGCAGTAAGGCTTCTACTACCCTTGAATTGTACCCTGATACTAATGACTGGCAGTACTTCGTGGTACCTGTTGTCAAGATCCATTACGAGGGCGCTGACATCAACATGTCATCCGCAAGCGAGAGCCTTGGTGTCGCAACTCGTGTACGAAGATGGTTACAAGACATCAAATTTGGTGGTGAGGATCACGAATGGGGCGTGGTGGTATAGATGGCATAAGATTCAATTTCTTGGGTTCGGGTGGGTGTTCCGGATCTCCTGGTAGTTCAGAGATGCTGCACAGCGCATCGCCTATCCTGACAGCTTTTAGATACAGATGGCTCGCTGTCTACACGTATTCTGTATGTAAAATGATGACTTATAATGATACTGTATTGCGTTCAATCCCTGAGTTCCTGGCGGACAGATGGTTCGGCGCCGGACTGACTCGACTATCTAGCGCCCCACATGCTTCACATGTTGTGGTAGTACATTACCCGACGTTCAGATATCGCGCCGCTGAGCAACAGGAACTCAAAATCCTCACCCACGAAACATGAGACCCCCACCACTCTCGGCCCCTCCTACCTCATGCCATTCTTGGTTCCTTGGTTCCTTGGTTTCTGTCTTCTGTACATAACCAATATATCTTCACTGCATCATGTCTGGCGATGCTGACTTTCCCTTGGATCACGACCTAAGCCTCGAGGCGCGAAGCCAGCGGGGTCGAATCTGGGTCGATGGCTGCTTCGACTTCGTGCACCATGGTCACGCAGGTCTCCTGTTACAGGGCCGCCAATTGGGGACCGAACTCTTCATTGGCGTGCACTCTGATGAAGCCATCACCCTCAATAAGGGTCCACCCGTGATGGATCTTGCAGAGCGGTAAGTTGGGCCGCTTCCTTCTGCAGAGGATGTTCAGTCACTCTCCACATCTTCCGTGAATCCTCATTGAGAGACGTCAACTTGTTTCGATCGTGATTTAACTCAAACATGCAACTTTGTTCCAGTTGGTAACTTACTGATGTTCTGCCAGAACTGCAGCTGTGGACGCTTGTCGCTGGTCTACAAAAAGTGTCCCACATGCACCGTACGTAACGGATCTGGACTTCATCGACAGCTACAAGTCGTGGTATGTTGTACATGGAGACGATGTCACGGCGGACGCAGACGGAAGCGACTGCTACCGATTTGTCAAAACCGCTGGGCGATTTCTCATGGTACGGCGTACGCCAGGTATCTCTACCACCGATTTGGTCTCACGCATGTTAGCGGGCCCTGCCGCGCAGGCATCAATTGAGGAAGTAGCGGCAGGCCATACCGGTCCTCCGCCAGCAAGTGCACCTCAGCATCATGTTCACTCGCTCTTGGCGGTCCTGGAAGGCAGAGAGACATGCCAAAGCGGCTCGGGTGAGGAGCTGCGTCGGCGTATCGAATCTTATGCTACTGATCAAACCGGCCTGGCTCCTGGTGTGCCGGTATGGGACTGGAGTGCAAAAGAGGACGATAAGGGTGTCAACGGGACGGTCCAGAACTCGGGCTCTTGGACCAGCCTCGTTCCCGGGCCTCTCCCTCAGCCTGGCCAAAGGGTTGTCTACGTGGATGGTGGTTGGGACTTGTTCTGCTCGGGTCATATTGCGTTCCTACAAGCAGTTGTTGAGTTGGAGGAGAACAAGGCGCGAGAACAAGGTTGGTTTACCGAGGAGGCAAAGGCGCGGCGAGTGTCTGCCACCGGTGCGGATTATGGCCCGGCATATGTCGTGATCGGCGTGCATTCGGATGCCGAAGTCAATGAGGCCAAGGGCGCAAACTATCCGATCATGAGTATCTTCGAGCGTGGTCTGTGCGCATTGCAATGCCGGGTGAGTCTCAAGCAACTGCGTAGCGTCGGTGCACGTGTTCTAACCTACCCGTCCCTTACACAGTATATTTCCGGTCTTGTGTTCTCCGCTCCACGTACTCTCACCAAGGCTTTCCTAAGTGGCTTCCCATTCCAGGCGCGGCCATTACAATATCCCGATGTGGTCTATCATGGCCCGACCGCGTCAGGCGAGGTCCCCGAAAGTTACCGAGAGGCTGACCAGCTGGGCATATTCACCCTTATTCATCAGCATCCGTGGCAAGACGTTCACGCCGAGACGATCGTTGCGCGGATTGTGGGGCAACGCGCACTGTTCGAAGAGCGACAACGGATCAAGGGCGTCAAGGCGGTTGGCGAGCAGACAATCCGGGGTCAAGAAACGTCACGAGGCAAAGCGGGGCCCTAGCTGACTCAAACCGACCGGCCGGGGCGCGCTTGGAAGGATCTCGCGAGTTTGTCTAGATGGAGCGATGCATCATGGGTTAAGGCGTCTTGATTCACACATACACACATACACACATCCCCCACACGCTCAGCGGCGTCTCTTTCAACAATAGCCAACAAGGAGCCCTCATCACACGCACTCTCTCCTCTGACTCGCCCTCTTGCACTCGCACTCGCAACTAGCACAAGGCAAACTCTCACGAGGGCCGGGGGGGGGATCTCCTGGAGCCTGGGTGCTGACGGTGAGTGGCGGACGAGGGGGGCAGCAAGGAGGCACAGACGTCCGGATCCGAACTTGTAGTCAGCGACCGAAACGGGCCTGGACTTTGGGCCGCCGCGACCGATTCAGCGGGGAGTTCATGCGATCGAAAGTCGAGCGAGCGAGCGAGAGAGAGGGAATGTGTGTGTGTGTCAGAGGGAGCCGCAACGGCAACGGCAACGACGGCAGGAGGGATGGAGGGAGGGAGGTAAAGGGACGGCAGCACACGTTGCGCGGGGGCTGTTTCCGATCTCCGAAGGTGTCAGATCTCTTCTTTGAGAAGGCGGAGAAGGAGGGTGAGGTGGAGAGAGACGGGCCGTGTCGACTTGCTGCCCTGAACCCCTCCAACCGTCCCTTAAGGGCCTTACACGCGTTCGCTTCCCATCTAGACCCCCCCTGGTGCAATCTGCGCCTGAGGAGCGGGGGAGAGCATAGCCTGGCTCTCCTCCAGGAATCCCTCCGATAGGACATGTGTCTGAAAAAAGGGCGGAGAAAGGGGTGGGAGAATAAGCACACCCGGAAACGAGCGAGCGCGCGGAGGGGGTGGGTCCAAGGCAACGGGGGGTCAGCCGCATCGTTTTCGGTGTTGCTGGCCTTCTGGGGGGGTTTGGTGTCCAACGAGGCGGATGAAATGGGTCGGGGGAGAAGGATATATAGAGATGGGCCCAGGCCAGGTTTGAGCCTCACGGAGGCTCTTCTGCATCTTGCACGCCCGTATGCACGACACCGATGGCGTGGAAATGACCCCAGCAAGCTCACAGCGGCTCTGATCAAATACCATATCTCCAACCCCCGGATCCAGTGGGTCCCAGCGAAGAGGGCCGACGTTTGACGTCGACGCGGCTCAACCGCTCTCCCTCTCTCTCTTAGCGCCATGGAGGTGCTGCCTCCCGTCCCCGCCATACCGGTCTATCAACGACCACGACTCCGGACTCGGGTATCCCACAAGATCTTGGGGCGATCGAAGGAGCGCTTTGCGCGGACCGTTGGGCGTTCCGGCTCGCGAGACTCGAGGAGAACCAACTCCTCCTCCGACTCGGATGCGTTCTTCGGAGCGGGCTCCGAAACGGTCTATGCGCGCAACTCCTCCTCCTCCTCCTCCTCACCAGCGGGCCCCAAGGTGAAGCGACTCGCCGTCGACCTGCCGACCCTGACGCTGCCCGTCTTCGAACTCGTCGACACCTCTCCCGTCGAGCCCGCCTCCTCCGTATCACCATCCTCACGCCGGTGGATGACGAGTCCCGAAGACCCTCATCCCGGCACGCCCTGGAGTTGGACGCCCGGCACTTATTTCACGCCGAGGGAGCAACAGGACGCCGCACCTAAATTTCAGTACCCGGTGGTGGTGGCGGCTGCTGCTGCTGCTCCCGGTGGCCCTGCTGCGGCGGCCCCAACCGGGTACTTTGAATTGGAAGGAGATACCCCCACCACCCCCACGGCTTACTCGCCGGGCCGACATTTCGGGAACGCCATCAGCACCAGCCCCAGGAGAGGCAACATCACTCACAACGGCAGCAGCAGCAGCAGAAGTAGCGCTGACGCCGCATCAACCTCACCAACCTGTACCTGCGTCGACAAGCCGCCGACGACGCCTGCCTCCATCCTCAAACCGGCGCGAACGGTCCGCGCTGCCTCGCACCCGCCCACGACCCATCTGAAGCTATCGACGAGCACGCCGAACTTTGCCTCACCACCTAAGGCCGTCCGGTGGAGCAGCAACCTCGCGGACGGGCACCGTCCGAACCACCATGCGGGATCGATAGCTTCTTCCCCTGCTGAAAAGGACGCCCAACACCACGAGCCACGCGGGCTGCGTGTGCCCCCAGGGTCGCACGACGGACGCACGCCGACGACATTCGATTGCGAGTTGCCCGACTCCGCGATTCGCCCCAACTTGCACACCTCCTCCCCCTTTCCGAGAGCGAAGCCGCTGCCGCCGACCCCTCCTCCGACTCCTCCCAAGCCCTCATCCTACTTCTCGGCGGCGAAGAAGATGGCGCCCAACCAGGCCAATAGCTACGCGGGTGGCATGGGCGTCACGACGGTGAATCCCTCGTCGACGTACCACCACATCCACGAGATGGTCGCCAAGCGGATATCGACGCTCGACTACCTCCGCAAGACGTAAGGCGTGATACAAGTTTGGAGACAAACGATGCTAATCGAGCACAACAGGCACGAAGGACGCGTCTACTGGTTCAACACGCTCCTCTTCTCGCAGCCCGACATCCTCCGCCTCCCCTCGTTCCAACCGCCGCGGCTCGCGCGACGCGCCGCCCACCTCCTCCTCCTCGGGCTGTCCATCCCCGCCGCCGTGGACTCCAACGCCCAGAGCGCCCTCGACTACGTCAAGGCGCTGAACGCGCTGCTCGCCGAATTCGAGAACTACCAGCAGATGCACCCGACGGACGGCGGGTCCTCCTCGGGGATCGGGAGCGGCCGCTTCTCCGGCGCCAAGCTCCCCAAGATGTTCTCGCGCGGCAGCGTCGGCGGCAGCAAGACGCGGCGGGCCAGCACCGCCACCGACATCGGATTGCCGCTCCCGCCCGGCTTCGACAGCGTGGTGGGAGGAGGAGGAGGAGGCGGAGGAGGGGCCGACGGCACCACCGACAGTTTGGCGTCGAGCACGGCATCGTTGACCGGCGGCGGCGGCGCCGGCTCCGGCTCGACCGCCGCCGTCTCCTCCGCCAGCACGGTCGGCTCCATCACGCTGGGCGGGGGCGGCGGGCCCGCCAGTAGTCACGGCAGTAGCGGCGGACCGCGCGCGCCGCCGCCGGGATCGAGTACGACCGCGACGACGGCGGCGCTGTCCGCGCCCGACGCGTCCATGCTCCTCCCCGGCGAGGAGTACGCGTACCTGCTGACGCCGTCCATCCCCTTCGAGCCCGACTTCTTCGAGGTGTTCGCGACGCTGAGCGACGCGCTCATCGACGTCTACATGCGCATCGCCGCCCTCGTCCCCTCGCCCGAGCGCGTCGCCCTGCAACCCGGCCTGGCGGAGGCGTTCGCCAAGGCGGACGCGCGCATCCGCAAGCTGCTCGTGCTCGGCATCGTCAAGGAGTTCGAGGAGGCGACGCGCGCGGGCGTCAAGGGCGAGATGGCGGGCGTGGGCCGGGTGGTGCTGGGCGGGCTGATGTGACGAGTGAGGGAGAGAGGGAGGGAGAGGAGACAGCAAAGACTCTCACCGGGGTTGTGAGAGAGAGAAAGAGAGAGAGATGTATGTCTTGGGTAGACGGGTGGGGAGCTTCCATTCGAGAAACGGGGCGTACTTTTTTTTTTACATAGAGCATTGTAGGCTTACTTCTTTTTAACTTCATGATGGGATGACGGGTGGGCGAGGGGGATGGGGACGGATCTCTGCATACCAAGCTTCCCCATAGATATGGACATAGGGTAACCATACTAGGAAATACTTCATACCACACTACCAAATCATATCAATCCACATGGGATAGCTCAGGCATCGCTCGGATGTGAAGGATGCTCGTCAGATGACGCCCGCTGCCTCCATCGATAATCGTGCGTAGTACGTGCGGCCACCCTCGTTGGAATCAGGGTCGTTGGAAGTCGGGCTCCGACTGAGGCGCCGTTGCTCCAACCTGAGCCTCACGCTACGCACGAACCTGCTGCCTGGTTCATAACCTTCTTTCTCAGGCATGCTTGAGTATCATCCACCCTCGCACTCGGTTACACCTACTAGTACTTCCCTCACTCATGACCGACCGCTCACCTCACCTCCACCGCCGGGGCTCTGGAACTCCCTCCGCGCCTCCCCGATCAGATCCTCGATCCGTGCCACGCACTCACGCTGCGTCTGTGCCCGCCGCGCCACGCTCCGCGCCCGGACCCGGTCCTCGAGCGCCTGGCGCGCCGCCCGCGCCTCGGTCTCGGCGCGCGCGTACTCTTCCCAGAGCTGCTCGAGCGCGTCCTGCGCCTGGTGCATGGCGCGGAGCCAGTGGGCCATGCGGTCGTGGAGCGCCGTCTCGACGGTGCCGCCATCCGTCGTCCGGAACCGGAGCTTCTCCGCGCCGAGCGGCGTCGAGACGACGGCGTCGATCGTCGCTGCTTCCTCCCGATGCGCGGCGGTGCGGGCGAGGCGCTCCACAGCCTGTGCGTGCGCGGCGGCGAGCTGCTGCGAGCCCTCGCGGACCAGTGCGGTGGCGGCGGAGGCGTGGATGGTTGCTGTGTTCGTGTCAGCGTGGATGCAAACGGGGGACCGAGGAGCGTCTCCGTACATGTTACATGCGGAGCGACGTCTTCCCTCCCCTGGTCCGCATGCGACGACCGGCTCTGCTGCTCGTGTTTGTCACCACCCTCGCTCGGCCCGGAGTCCTCGCCTTTCGTCGAACCGGTGAACGCCACGTGCTTGATGCGTTTCGTGGGCTGGCCTGGCTCGGTGAGTGATGGCGAGGGCCGCTTCTGCTTGAGGCGAAATCGTCGGAAGATCGTCGCGGATGGGCTTGTATACCCCGGTAATCTAGGGTTCATATTGACGTCGCTGGGCACTCGCCGTCCAGGTGTACGTGCAAACTTGCTCCAGCTATCTCTCCCCATTCCTGAAATGGCGTCTTGTTTGGCGTATCTTAGGATAGTAGGAGGTGGTTTGCTCTTTATCGGAAGAGTGCTACCACGTTCATAGAAGGCCATTGTCTATAGAGAGAACAAAGGAAGTTCTTAAGGAAGGAACATAGAAGTGGGGGCAGAGAAGAGGAAAAGAGGATAGAAAAGGGAAGGTGCGGATCATGAGCGTAAGATACACGTTGTTAGCCGCTGCACGATGCCGATGCTGACAGGCGACATGCTTCACTCGCTATGAGCGCATTAATTGAAGACTGCAACAATAACAATAATATGATACACTGGAAGGATGATGCCGTCAAAACCCAAATCGCTTCCAAAAATTCCTCCGTTCGTAGATGAGAGCCCAACTTGCACAAGGGTATCGGGTAAGCCGTCAGTGCACCGCTTCGAACTCACCCTTCCGCAACGCTAACAGCGCCCGCACATCGGTGACGTACTGGAGGCCCTCGAAGAGAGGAATTAGGTGAAGCAGATCGTTGTCAGTCGGATCGTTGATCCAGCCTTCAATCGGTATTGCATTGGCTTTACCACGTCAGTGGGCGCTGAACAACCGACTGATCAACTTACCTTCATGAAAGATGTAGCTTAACGGGCTATTATCCAAAATCATTACTTTTGAGAGGTCTGGTTCGATGGAGCTGAGATCCTTGATATAGGCCCCGTTGCGGAAGGTGCAATGCTGTCTATAGTAACGTGCGGCGAAAAATTTGCGCTCCTGCTCCAACCAATCTATCACTGGATCCGCATACTCCTGAACTGAAGCCGTGAAAATAACAAGCTTGTACCATTGGCTGATTTTGCGGAGGAAATCATCGCAATGCGGTCTTTTATGCACGTAGTAGAGAATCGGGTGTTGGGGTCCGAGCGTCATACCGCCATAGTTCGATGGCGAGGCTAGACGGACTTCAACCATGTGCCCGCTGGACATTCGACCACCTTTGGCCAGACTGTGTATGAGGGTCTCGTCAAGGTCAAGCACGAGAGTCTTTTGTGAAAGGGAGCTGGACTGGGAGGGAGAATACGAGGTGAGGGAAGGGAGGCGTCGTGGAATGAGGGGACGGGGTGGCTTGGGAGCATGAGGGTATTTTGTCATTCCTAGCGCTGACGCCGGAGAGGTTGGAGACTTGAGCTCCGCTGCAGCGAACTCCTCCTTCGAAGCATTCTCTCCGGTGCGTGTGGTCTTCTGTCCGCGCCGCTGCTTGCGTTTGCGGGTTGCTTCGTCATTACTGACTTTGATTCGGATTGACCGGCGTGTTGGCATAGAATCATCACTCGAGGATTGCCGTTGTGAGTCGTGGTCTGCGCGATCGGGGAGGGCATCTCCCGAGTCACTCACATCCTGGTATGACACTGCTGTATTCATACCACTTGTGATGGTGTCGGATTTCTTTATGCGCTTTTCCGGATTGTAGGAAGAACTGGACAATCCAACCGCTTTCACAGTAGAGCTTCGGCCATTCTTGGGAGCCTTTCTCCGTCTTGGGCGTCGGAAGGGGGCCAAAGGAGAGTAGGTGCCATCTTCCTGCCGGAAGCATGCTACTAGGTATACTCCAGGAGCCAGTAGGCGCGATAGCACCCACCTCAAGGAGCCGGTTATGCCTGTGACAATGCGATACAGAATTGACGGCGGTTTCGTGACTGTGCTTTCGCCATGCGTAATAGATGTCGTCTCTTCTTTGCTTAATAGAGGTTGCTTCTCATCGTATGTATCCTCTGCGTCGTCTTTTGATTCCTTCTCATGCTCCAACTTATCCGTTGGCGTATATTGATCGATCTCCTCATCGGGATCCTGTTTAGTAGGCGTATGCTGGCTCAAAGATCGCTTGAGTTGTGGAAGTTCCTCTGAGGCGGATCTTGCACTTCCTGTATCAACAGATTGTGAGCGTTGTGCGCGCGGTCGCGCGCCAATCCCGACACGGGCGGATAGTAAGTTGAGAGAGTTCATTGCGCATTGATCGTCGGGGGGGCGTAATATTCACAATGAAGTCGAACGGGCTCTGCTATGCCCAAACTACATCGTTATGAGAAGTCTGTAGCACTTGGACCGGTTCGTAGCTGTGGTTGGTGACGAGCTGTCCGAAGGCTCGCCCTCAGCTCACTGGAGCTGACCTGATCGCGAGGTGCGCTCCCCAGCCCGGCAGCAGCGTCGCACTCTGCGCCGGAGCGACAAGATGCCTTCTCAGAGACCGGACAGCGAGTTGAAAGAGACGGCACTCGAGGACTCAACGTGCGCGCGCAAGCCGGTCAATGAGGGACATAGAGGAAGTCCAGTGAGGCGGGGAGGGGAGGAGAGAGTACTGGTGGTGGTGGTGGTGACGCTTGACTTTCTGTCTTCGCGGATGAGAGATGCGCGGCCGACCCCAGCCCAGCCGTCTTTCGCCTCGGCTACGTTTCCTTCCGCGTCGTTGCTGCTGCTGCTGCGGCAAAGTACAGTAGGTAAGTGATGGTAGTAAGTAGGTGGGCATCAGCCACTAGGTCGGGAAGGTACCGTCGGCGCTTTCACCTTCCCGTCCGTCCCAACTCCGGCCAAACCCCTTCGCGACTCCTCAACACCGACCACCTGCGCACGTGGATGGGGGGACTTGGGAGTCGCCCTTCCACCTCCACCAAACGCGGCCAGGCAAGGTGCTGGCGTGGGGGATCCTCGCCATGTTAGTGGTGGCCATTTTGCCAGCGATCATCGACGGGCCTCCTGCATCGTCCTGGATGGAGGACGCCATGAAGTCAACGACCAATGGGCATATTGCCGATTCACATAGACACTTCAGGCCACAAGTCACGAGGCCAGTTAGAAGGGCATTGGGATGCAGATCACTGAAGGTCGTGAATGGGTCTTTATTTTTGCGATACCTAAGCTACAGCGACCAGTACGTTTTTAGGTCCGCCTCTCATTTAAACGGTATGTACGTGCGCGATGATGTTTACGTCAGGATCGCGGAATCAGCCATCTCATTTTCGGTCGACGTAATTGCGCAGCAATGACGGACATCGCTCGGAGAATATCGCTTTTTTTTAAGCTTTCAAGCACCCGAGCAGTAGCCGATGGCGGTGGTACTAAGGTCAAGCCTTGGTATCGACTCATTAGCAGTGTCTCGCATTCTGGTCATCAAATTTGGGGGAATTTCCCCAACCTAAATCAAATGCATCTTGAGTATCCCGATTCGAGCGATGGCGTCAAATATTCATAAGTGGTACATACTAAGCAGTGCTTGAGGACAGTGACATGAGTAGGAAGGATCCCCGCTACGGTAGAGAAGCTGCCCTTCTGGCTCGATGGAGCCAGGAATTAGCATTGGCATGGCTGGTGTCGGAAACGAAGAGCTTCAATCATCGTAGCTAATTCATAACTATATCCTGGCTTGATAATGGCTGGGAGCCTCTGTAAATATGCCGTCCGGTTGAGGGTCACCCTCCCGAGTGAGTGGGACAGTACCTGAATTCGGTTGTGGAGATTAAGTTCACTGACCCTCTAAATCCGGACTGTGACTGACCCACCTATCGACTTCTCATTTACTCAATCTCACTCGCAAAATCCTCGGATATTTACAACTTGGATGAGATGTATTGTTTGTTAGCCTGGGAATGCCATTAGAAGTTTATACGCCGGTCGAATTCGGCGAGTACTGCCCTCTGGGCTTCTGAGTGATCAGATTGAATTTTCAGATCTCCCCTGTGCTGAGAGCCACTATGACTACTACTGCGGCGCTCGTCGCGCCAGGTCTTGATACATACTTGAAATCGTTGAAGCACAGGGATCTGGAATCATCTATAGAATCTCTTGTATCGTAAGTTGGTTTATACAGCAGTGTTGCGAATGTGACTAACCTGTCGGTAGACTCCTCAAACGTCGCCAGATTCGAGGTTCGCGGCCATGTGCAATTGCCACGGCGCGGTTGATGATGCAGGTGGTGCGGAGATTCAGAGACAAGGACGCTAATGCACTGATCACCCGGGTCAAAGCCGTAGGCAATGTCCTAACGCAGGCACAACCGCGAGAAATTGCTGTGGGCAACATCGTGCGCCGCATCTTGGGCGTAATTCGTGAGGAAGCCGAAGAGGATCGCGAGGCTGAAGGGGCAAGTGTTAGTGGGGCTACCTCTGAAAGTGGCACAGGAACGCCATGGGAGCGCGCTGCTGCTCCTCTGCGGACTGGCGAACTCACCACCGCATTGGGCATGGATCCGGGTATTCAACCAGTTTCATTCGATGCCTCGTCAAGACCGTCTCTTCTCAGCTCAGGCACCTCTTACGGACCCTCTGTAAGCGGGTCAGTGGCATCGATGTTCGATCTTTTATCTGTATCGCAATCCAACACACCCGGCACTCAGTCGCCTGCCTACCGCGGCTCGCCACGACCCGGGAACGGACCGTCAGGCGTGACCGCATCGGCGCTCCATGCACAGAAGGACATCAAAGGCGAGGTGATGCAAGGAATCGAGGAGATCATCGACGAGCTCAGCGAAGTGGATGACCAGATCGCCGCGTATGCTCCGGAGCATATCCACTCGGCCGAGACCATCCTGATCCACGGATCGAGCACGACAGTGCAAAAATTCCTGCTTCGCGCTGCCGTAAAACGCAAATTCACCGTCTACCACGCAGAAGCCTATCCAAACAATCACCGCGAGACATATGCAGCCATAACGGGGAAGCGGATGCGCAGCGGCAACGAGACCGACGAAGACGACGAGGAAGCGCTTGACGCGCAGTCGTTTGCCAAGCCGCTCGCTGCTGCAGGCATCACCGTCGTGCTGATCACTGACGCATCCATCTTCGCCCTAATGGCCCGCGTCAACAAGGTTTTACTGGGTACACACGTTGTTCTGGCCAATGGCGGTCTGGTTGCTGCTGCAGGAGTGCGTGTGGTCGCTCAGGCTGCCCGCGCCCATCGTGTGCCGGTGATTGTGGCTACGGGTGTCTACAAGCTGAGCCCCCTCTATCCGTTCGACTTCGATGCCCTCATCGAGCATGGCGATGCGTCCCCCGTCATCCCGTTTGCAGAGGGGTCACTCGTGGACACGTTAGATGTGGTGAATCCCTTGTTTGACTACGTTCCGCCGGAGCTTGTGGACCTCTACGTAACAAACCTGTATGTTTCCCCCCTTAAACCTCATGCGAACTTGGCTAATGGGTGGTGGTCTAGTGGCGGGCACGCCCCGAGCTATCTCTACCGCATTGTGGCAGATCACTATCGAAAGGAGGATACTACGTTGACCTGATGCAAGGCCGCTTTGTGACTTGAGGCAGGAGTAAGAATTGATACCCATGTAGGCCGAAGTTATGAATTAGAGATTCTCGCTGCCGTGAAGGCAGTCATTTTCTATTTTGGACAACTAGTAAACTTCCGAAATGTGAACCCTTCGTCACTCCATGCGAGAATTTCATTGAGAAGCCGAAAACATGCTCCTTCGAAGGAGCTGGGTATTAGAAATGCGGATTGTAAAAAACATCGTGTTCTAGAATTCATCTCCAGCAATCTTCCTTCGGCTTGCACCTGCGACGCTAGCGCATTTCTCCAACAACATCTCTCCCAACGCGGTACAGATCGTTTTGTGTCGCTCTGGTCCGGCCGCTACGCTCGGCGTTACCTGTTCTGAATGCCAGCCTTGAATCTGCCACAACCGGCATAGCATCTGGATCTAGTTCGAACGCACGCTCGAATGCCTTGGCTGCCTTGACAGCCTCAGGGGTGGGGCGATGTTTTGGGGGAGCCTGTTCTGTGCCTGTTTCTTCGGCTTCCTGCAGTCTTTTTGTAGCGTTGTTGCTCGGTCGTGAACATTCTGCTTCTTGGCTCGTGCCACTGGGCTCGTTACTACTGTTCGGTATTTCAAATTGATCACTCGCTTCTGCTGTCACGCTCTTATCTAGCTTAGAATTGTCGATGTGGGAGCTGGTATCGTCGATTTCCATGCGATCTTCGTTTGAGGCATCGGAGTCACTGTCACTGGTCGCAGGTGAATTGAGTGTTGCTGCTTCTAGGTAGTCGAGCTTGGGTCGGAAGCGATCGCCTTGGTCGCGAGCGTTCCACCGGAGAGGCTCGACCTGTAGCTTTGTGTGGAGATCGCCTGCGCGATGCAAATTGACCTTGCTTAATGCTTGTTTTCGTGATAACTTGTTGCTCTTTGGTGGCTGTTTGCCAAGGAAAACTTCGTTTATTCCTAAAGGCATGCCTCTCACGAGATGTGTGTGAGCGACGGGCGCCATCTGCACTCTTTTACCAGCTTTCACTTGTTCTAGCTCTCTCTCCAGGCGTTTTATATTCTGCTGCTGCTCGTAAATTTTCCATTTTTGTGCGTCAAGTGTAGCTTGATGTTGAGACTCTTCTCGATTTGAATCATCTGATGCTGGTATTGGTAGAATCCCTGATTGAACATCGCTTTCCGGTGAGAGAATTGCGATAGGATAATCTCCTTGCGAATTCTTAAGTGGCAAAGCAAGATGTGAGTTCTCTGGAGGCAAAGATGTCTCGATAGCTTGGCTCGATTTGAGTTCTCGCTGGGTTAGCATAAGTCGAGATATCAACGAAGAGGTTTGTTCTTGCAATTCCTCGATTGTGTCGCGATTTGATTGCTTTGATTGTTCTAGTTCCTTGATTCTTTGTTGCAGTTCCATATTGCGACTTATCAAAGCGTCGTGATCGGCTTTGAGTTGCTTAAACTTGAGCGTTTGACTTATCTCAGCCTCGGCTAGAGAATGTGTCACCGAAAGCGTGGGGTCCTTGACATCGTCCTCCGCCGTAAGATCGATGACTACCGGGACGATTAGATTATCCACGTTTGAAACATCTGCGTTGCTTGAAGTGATGTTGTCTGTCTGAGTGGACTTCGTGGTAGAATCTTTCGTTTTTGGGGGGTTGGATTTGTCCAATTTCGACTCAGAGTGCGCCAGGTCAGTTTGCTGACCGTTCTGATTCGTTAATTGCGGGGTTTGTGACTTGTCTCTTTGCTTAAAAGGGTTGCTTTTAGAAACGTTTCCAGTAAAAGAGATTGACGATCTTCTGGATGAGGCTGGAGGGGATGCGTCTCTGGCATGACTTCCAAGAGGTCGATTGATAAGCTCCCGTGCTGCATTTGTGATCTTAATCTTGACTACCTCTCGTTCATCACGAGTTGCAGTCTTATTAACATATCGATCCAGAAGTGCATGAAGGCGATGGTCATTTGGGTTTTGACATCGCAAGATTTTGATAGCCTCTCGCTTCGTTACAACAATATGGCCGTCGCTGTTTCGTGTGATCCCGGAATGAACCGATGGGTTGACAGGTGGCGGTAGTGGGGACTCGTATTGCTCAACCCTAGGTCGCTTTCGCGGTCGTTTTTGCGACCCATCGTTCCTGATAAGAGCAGTACAGGATGCGCATTTAAAGTCCTTCGATGCGCTAACAGTGTTAGTCAGATTGACGACAAGAAGAACAATGTCTTACCCTGGCTTGATGGGCGGTTTGTGGCAGTCAATGTGATAGTTCTTCCCACAAGAGGTACAGGCCTGTAAAGGATGAGAGAAACTGAAAGTTCGTGACTTGTTACAGATAAAACAGACCGCCATGTGGGTCTGTCAAAGCATCCTTGAGAGCCTATGACGCCGAATTGTCTGGATCAATTTATGGGCCGGAATGTTGAAGGTTTCAGAAGAGACGCATTCACGATAAATGCAATTGCAGAATTGGCTAGGCCACTTTATGATCTTGATGCTTCAGTTTGCATGCTTGAAGGCCGTACGTGCGGGACAATGGCAAACTTCCAGCCAAAGACCCTAGGCAGAAGGAGGAGGCGTAAAGGCATCAGGTAGCACCTACCGAAATTCAGTCAGAGTAGGAACGTCCAAGGCACTCTATTCTAAAGAGAAGATGTTAAAAGTGTCTCAGATCTTTTCAGTTCTTATTGAAGATCGTCACCCTTATTTTGCCCTGAATCGAATTCACTGGGACCGTTGGTTTGACTCGATCGTTCGGATTCTCATCTGGGCGCTCGCCATTGACGATCAGTTCGGTGGTGAGTTGAACTGCGGTTCCAGATCGCGCCTCATTCATGTATACTTCGACTCCAGTGGAAGAATGTCCATTGTGCTGGGATGTTCCCCTCTTTGCCGTCAAAGTATCGATCTTTTGAGATCTAACCAAAAGGAGAGTTCACATCGGGTGCTTCGAAAACTCCCAGACGAAACTGTTCTGGCGCTCCTAGTGCTGATCCATTGGTGGCAAGACATGTAAGACCTTTTACCATCGGGTTCATCACAAACACACAATAGAGTCCCCCGTAGAAAGGACTAAAAGAAGAGCATTTAAGAAAGAAGCAGAAAG
Source organism: Erythroxylum anguifugum (assembly GCA_027478595.1). Lineage (NCBI taxonomy): Eukaryota > Viridiplantae > Streptophyta > Magnoliopsida > Malpighiales > Erythroxylaceae > Erythroxylum > Erythroxylum anguifugum. The sequence goes on from JANIPN010139041.1 coordinate 21,993, forward strand.
TACATACCAAGCTCTACGCCGACGCTTACCATTCAATAGGACAACTGAATTGTAAATCGAAAGAGAGGCACCTTACAACAGGGTTCAACGTACTATTTACCAGAGAAGAGTTGGGGATCTGAAGTTTTGGTTTGCATCGGTCCCTGTAGGTCGAGGGCGGGTAGGAGGAAAGCACTAAAGATGGGGAAATGTTGGCTTTAACAGCTAGCGCGACGGGACATGGGGGGCTCTCGGGGGCGGCCCATTTACCGGCAACGAGTTCGTGCGAAGGTCACGCCGACATGAAACACACTCTTCTCCCTTGCATCAGGCGGATGGGCAGTCACTGATAAGCACACAAGGGATTGCACATCCGGCAATTGTCCGTCCAGGAATGTATCTATGTTCATCGCTGATCGCTGAGAATGCGAATACAGGTCGAGTCTAGTTTATGGGCATGGATAGTTGTGCAGCCTGTATGGTGCCAACGAAGACCACTAATACCTGTTGGCTACGGTTAGAGAATAATGCGTCATCAAAAGACTTGGGTTTACAGTACCGCTGCGTATGCAGCTGTTGCTGCGAAGATATCCTTGGGCGCCGCATCCTTCATGAAGATCGCTAGAATGATACCTGCGACGATGACAAACGCGGAGGTTGTCCCGAGGGAGGTTTTGATATCCGAGTGGAGTGTCATGATTAGCATTGGAGCGATCATACTGACCCCACCAAAGAGGGCCATACTGATCCGTTGAAGGAGCTTCCTGATACGATCCACCTGCGTCAGTTCCCTATGCGTTCTGCCTCCAACACCGTAATAATCAGAGACGTGCATAATGGGCACCTTGCCTCGAGATAGCCCAGCACCGATCAGTACTGCAGCAGATGTATCAGACGCTGGTGGTTTCTTTCCACGCTTCTTCGGCACAATCTCCAGTTGGTTCTTAATGAAAGTTGCAACCTCGGGTATCTCTGATGGCTCCTCGAGCATAAACTTCCAGTCCTGTAGCGCTTGCGCTGAACTTGAGGGTTACTGGCGGACAGACATAATTTAAATTAGGATGGACGCACTGTACGCTCGGAGGAGCTTCCGGATCTCTTCCATTTGTCTGTGAGACGCTGTCTTATTTTCGTAAATTCGAGCGACCTTCTTGCCAATCAGGCGTTGGAGATGTACTATAGTCATGTGCTGTAGAGGCCTTATGCGTAGAATCGGGCGTGACTGGCCCTTTCCTGGAAAAAAGACTGGAGATAATTTATAGTGCATGCGCGGGTCCTTCTCCGGGTCCTCGAAGGCTGCTCTTCCGAGCTCCTCCGCGAATCTGGCTTCATGTTGAGGGATATCTTTGTGCCATTAGCTGCGTGTTATAGCTAGGCTGTTCTCTAGAAGATCTCAATAGATAGCCTAACATAGGCAACGTTGCGAGAATGAAAGCAACACGGAAATCTAGGTATGTACACATCGAATTGACAAGATTGATACAGGAAGCTCATACTACAATCATAGACCGGGCTGGGAACATTGGAAGAGGCGTAACTTACTATCGACATTATCCTCGAGTGGAGAGTCCATATTTCCTCGCAATCTCGAGGTCGAAACGGAGCATCCACCCTACTTGAGGTTTTTGGCGCGTCAATTAAGTCAATTCAAATTGCCGCCCCGAAATAAATGGTGGCATGTATGAGTATGCTACATAGGTCAAGCCGGTGGGCTCTGACCCAAAGGCCGAGGTCGTAGATTACTTCGCTACTAGCAACAAAATGGCCAGCCACCGATCAGCCACCTGCGAGGCTGAAATCGGCTCTTCCGTCTAAGCCTGCCTCTCAAGCATCCGTCTTTTTTCGAAACAACCCGTGCGGCCCCCCCCCACCACCATCTCTCAAGCGGCACTCCAAGGGGTGTGGGATGCGGGACACCTGAGCAGACCTGACAGGCAGGGAGTACTAAATAAAAAGTGGCACTTCCTATCGTAGTCAAAGGAAACATATCCTCATACATTAGTCTGTCCGCTACACGCCGCACGGTGATTCTTCTTCCTCCTACATAGATAAAGCGAAGGGCAGGGCCCACCGCTACCTCCTGCATCGTGCGTGTGGCTGCTTGCATATGGACTTCCTCAAATCAGCAGTTGCGTCCGCCATATCCAAGGGGCCGCCCTTTCCATATACGTTCGGCGACCGGGTCGATCTTGACCAGAGCATATGGACCCTTCACAATGGAACGAGAAGGGTGCGTGCTGGGTCATAGAAAGTGACCGGATATGCGTGCTAACGGTTCACAGGAGGATGGCTCTAATTGCAGCATCTTTAGCTTCGACATCACAACGAACAGGTCCCGCCTCCCGGTGGCCAAGAATGCGCTTCGGAAATTGAAGACTCTCCGACATCCGGGAATCATACGGGTCCTAGAGTCAGTGGAGGTATGGCAGACGTTGAACAAGCATACGACATTGTTAACGACGACATAGACCGAGGCATATATCTACATTGCGACAGAACGGGTGGTACCTCTTGGCTGGCATGTGCGAAGAAAGAGCTTGAGTGAGGAGACTTCCAAGTGGGGACTCTATACCGTTGCTGTTTGTGCATGTCTACCTCTTGTAGTCGGCATTACTCACCTAATCCTAGAGTACTTTGAAATTTATCAACGAGGAGGGGTCTTCCGTACATGGCAATATTCGTGTGAACTCAATATTCACGAGCGAGAGCGGGGAGTGGAAGATCGGGGGGCTTGATCTGCTTTCTTCTATGAAAGAAGAAGATGCCGTGATCTACGTCAGTGCCGCCCTTGGCTATCCGAATTGCTTGCTGAATTGATCCAGACCTATGCGGGACTTGTTCCGGATATCAACCGCTATGTACCTCCCGAGGTCTCCAGATCGGGCTGGGAAGTCATAAAGCGTAATCCTCTACCTGCTGTTGACGCATACCAGCTGGGTATCTTGATCTTCGAGGTTTTCAATGGTGGCTCAGCTGGGACGGACTCAGTAGGGCAAACCAAGAATGTTCCACCTAGTATGCATCAACATTACAAGCGTCTGCTGAATGCGAACCCGAAAGTTCGCTTAAGTACTGCACACTTTCTCGAACAAGGGCGAAGAAGTGGAGGTTTCTTTGAGACACCATTGATAATGCTTTCGGAGGGCATCGAGTCTCTAGGGCTAAAGAATGACTCTGAAAGGGTAGAGACCTTAGGGTTTGTCTATTTGAACCATTTGCAGACCTATCTAACACGCTCTCAGATTATTAGATGAGGTTTCAGATGACTTCCCGGAGCAGTTCTTCAAGATGAAGATCTTACCTGAATTATTGAAATCTGTCGAATTTGGCGGGGGTGGACCGAAAGTCTTTGGATATGTGATGAAGATTGGCGCCAAATTATCAGATGATGAGTTTGATACGATGTTGACCCCAGTGCTGGTCAGATTCTTTGCCAACCCAGACCGGCAAATCCGAGTTTGTCTACTTGATAATCTCCCTAAGATGATTGACCATTTCCCTCAAAAGCTCGTTACAAACCAAATATTCCCGCAAATAGTTCGTGTTTCCTAGCATGCATATTGGTTAAGCTTACCAGAACAGGTTACCGGTTTCACCGACATTGTTCCCGTAGTACGAGAACAAACGGTCAGAGCAGTTCTAACATTGGTGACAAAGCTTCCGGATCGCATAATCAATGGCGAGCTACTGAAGCACCTAGCAAAGACAGCGAATGATGAGCAGCCTGGTATCCGCACCAATACAACAATCTGCCTGGGAAAGATTGCACGAAACTTAGGCCCAAATGTAAGTTGAGGTAGTTCGCTCACCCTTCACTGCTGACGGCCCATGTAGACGCGTGGTAAAGTGTTGATTGCAGCGTTTACGCGGTCTCTAAGGGACCCGTTCGTACACGCGAGAAGCGCTGCCTTACAAGCCCTTGCGGCGTCCTCCGATCTATTCTCGGAAGAAGACTGCGCATCAAAGCTTCTGCCCGCGATTTGTCCCTCTTTGATTGACAGAGAAAAGTACGTAATGTATTCAATGACTCGCAAAATGCTAAACCGAATATTAGGCTCGTTCGCGAACAAGCTAATAAAACATTTGACACATATCTCAATCGCATTCGTCGGTACGGCGAGACTTTGCCGGAAACAAAGCAGCCAACAGCAGCTGGGGCGACGTCGAATGGTGCCACGCCCAGGATTGGCACCCCTGCAAATACAAATGAGGGCTGGACCGGCTGGGCTATATCGTCATTTACAAATAAACTTGGTGGCGCTAGTGGTGAGATACGCCCTCAATCACCCCGTGCTGCGGTTTCTTCCGCTGCCGCACCACAGCCAGTGGCTTCCACCGCCCCAGCCAATGGCACCCACGTCAGTCGCAACATGCCTGCTGGTCTTGGAAAACCGACAGCCCCAGCTCTATCTCCATCGGTTGGTACGACTCAAGAGATCGATGACTGGAATGATAACGATTGGAACGATAACGAGTTCGAAGCCGCCTGGGGTGAGATGGGGGATATGGAAGACGAGCCGTCAGGCAATCTAGATGATGACGCAGATGATGATAGCAAGGGTATCGCTGCCGCATTCACGGCGCCGCCACCCCCAAAGACGTCGATCGGCAGCCCGACGGGGCTTGAGGATGGTGAGCCTGACTTTGCTGCGTGGTTGAATGCGCGCACGCAGAGCAAGAGCAAACCCGCGCTGCCGAAAGGTCTTGCGAAGAAGCCACCGGTAGCTGGAGGAGCTACCGCAGCTACTAAGAAGCCCGCCATTGCGAAACCTGTGGTGCCGAAGCCGACGCCAGCACCCAAAAAGGTCATTGATACCAAGCCTAAGCAAGAGGCAGACGATGATGATGGCTGGGGCGATGCATGGGATTGAAGGGAGGTCCGGAGTAAGGATCTCAAGAGACATGTATGGTACCAGGCGTTTGGGGACGGCCGCAACTGTCGCATTGATAGATTGATACCCATCCAAGATCTACCACCGTAATGCAAATATGATAGTACCCGCGTAAAATTGGATCACCTGCGCCTTAACGCCGCGCTCTAGTCACTACATTAGATGAAAGAGAGACCCACGGCAGAACCTGGGCTCTTCCACCCCACAGCACCGGTGCACCGCCCCATCTACCTGGTCTCCGAGTAATCGTTCAGTGCCACACAGACCGCGCCCCGATGGTGGCCGTTGTACTGCCGGATGATGCTCTGGCTCGCGAGCTCCCAGAGGCGCGCGTAGTGGTCGGAGCAGGCCGTCACCAGGTACGCCGAGTCCGCCGAGAAGGCGCAGTCCCACACCCAGCGCTGGTGGGCGCCGAGGTTCGCCTCGAGCGGGAAGGCGGTCGGCGCGCGCTCCTTGCGCAGGTCGGGCGGCAGGGGCATACCCTGCTGCTGCGGCGGTGGGGGGCTGTCGCCGTTCGGTGCAGCAGCAGCGGCGGCGGCGACGGCGGGGTCGACGACGGTCCAGATGCGCGCGTTGTGGTCGGCCGAACAGGTGGCGAGCTTGCGCACGTCCGGCGAGAGCAGCACGCGCGTGATGTAGGTGCCGTGCGCCTGGAAGGAGGTGACGGGGACGAGCGAGGTGACGTCCTGGTACTGGTGCATGCGCCAGACGAAGATGTTGCCCTGGGAGCGTGTGAGCAGAGCGGGGGAAAAGAGCATCGAGACGTACGAGGTTGTTGCCCGCACAGAGTAAGGTGCCGTCCGTCGCGACGGTGACGCTCGCCACCGAGACGTCTTCCTCCGGGATCAGCTGGTGCGTGCACTTGTTCTCGCCCAAGTCCCAGACCCGCACGTTGCCGCCGCGGTCGCAGCTGATCAGCTCGCCCTGGTTGGGGTGGATGACGACGTCGTTGACGGGGCTGCCGTGACTGTAGTCGCGCTGCACGGTGCCCTGCCGCGTGTCCCAGATCTTGACGGTGCCGTCTTCGCTGCTGGTCACCATCCACTTGCCCTCAATGTGGAAGGCTACGCCCGTCACGTTGCCCCGGTGGCCCTTGAACGTCAAGATGGGCGCCGGGTTGGTGGACCGGATGTCGTACAGCTTCACTTCCTCGCTGCCCGCGGCGGCGAGCAACCGCTTGTCGGGCGAGATGCACAGCCGGTTCACCTGCGACTCCGGATGTTGGATCGTCCGACTGCAGATCCCCGAGAGGGCCTCCCAGAAGCGGATGAAGTGATCATATCCCGCTGCAAGTGTGTCACAAGTCAGTCATTGGTGTGATGTGTGGCGATGTGTAGGCCGGTCCGGATCTTACCAGTGCACAGAATGACCGACATTATCGATTACGAGCCATACATATAGTTTCTGTCGTACGAGCAGGGGGGGATAAAATAGAGCGCCTTCTGTAAAGCGAAATTGTTTTCGATTATGGTATTAAAACATACGGAGTTTCTCTATGTCAATCTTCCAAATCGTTGAATATAAGATCAGATCAAAGGTGGGCTTGCCTCTTTGGGTTTGCGGGCATTGGAAAAGCGCGAGGTCCCGACTGCACCTTTGCCGACCTCACACAACGAACGGCCCCACCGTCTTACCGCTTTTGGGGGCCGCCCCTGTGAGATGGCGCTGCCGCCATAGCTTTCATATAGAGCACCTGATGAACACTTCTACGATACTCATAACTCAATATCCACCATGTCCGAGCCACCACCTCGGCCGCCGCCACCCCCAGACTCATTGAGTCTTCAGGGAGGTTCGCATACACAGATGCCTCTTGCAGAGAATACTCCGCCGCCACCTCCCCCCAAACCATCAGGCAACGGCGGACCCGGTCTGCCCCCTCCGCCGCCGACCACAAGTTCAGAAACCGGCCAGACATGGCCTCACCAACATCCTCAAGCACATCCCCCGCCCGCTCTGGAAGACGGTTGGCTTCCTCCTACACTCCGCGAACAAAGGTACATACCGTTACGGAGCAGTCGCCCTTAATAGCCGACTGACAGCTACAGCAAAACCGATCTCGAGGCTCTTCTCGCCGATCCTAAACTCCTTGATGCTATGTTGCGTGCCGCTAAAACTGCTCATCCATCCCTGCCAGCCTCAGATGGCGCTGTGCAGGCGCAGCTCTCCCAAAATCAGGCGCTAGCTACCCATGTCGGCGCCGTTGCGACGACGTTGACGCAGCAGCGTGCCGACGTCTCCTCGCGGCTGCTTCAGCTCCGTGCACTCGAGCGACAGTGGCATTTGAAACAGACCGCTATGGATGATGCTCTAGCGCCTTTCAGTCCTAAGGCTCTACATGCTCGTTTGGTAGCAGGAATTGCAGAGCAAGAAGGTCTACTCAATGCCATGGAGGAGAGTTTCTTAGAGGAAGAGGGCAAAGCTACCGATCGCGAGATCGCTGACTTTGTGAAGAGGTGGAGGGATGGTCGGAAGGCGCTTGGCTTGAGGTCAGAACGAAGGCGAAGGTTTGAGGAGGGAAGGGTTGGTGGATGGAGGTGAGGCATCATGACAGCACGCTACTATGTGACTATGTGGACGATGTTGTCAAGTCTCAATAGGAATGCTGCGTGCATTGTATGCTATGGAAAACTGTACTATAGACATGAAGTGAATGATCCTTATGCGATATGCCTATGATTTCTGTTAGCTGTAAGTTCGCTAAATACATCAGAAATGCATTGGCACGAGGATTTTCTCAGTTCTCCAAGGTTAATAGATTAGGTGTTTCCTCAAGATTGATTCGGAAAGAACACAGCGAATAAGGTATTCATCAGGAAAATTGCAGCGGGGATAAGGGAAGTCGAACTTACACAGTATGAAGGACATTCGTCCCTTCTACGTCGACCAACCTAGCATGTGACGAGTATTAGCTGCTGTTGTCCAAATACGGCTTTGCAACGCGAGAAAAGAACTTTTGTCTATGATCAGGCTTTCGCCCGTAAAGTCAGTTATGTCTGCAATAGCAACGTATCTTACCAACTTACCTCATTATATCAGTATTTTCAGTGTAATGTTCATGACCCATTTGTAGGGTTCAAACAGTGTGAATATTGTCATCACTTAAAGACAACACCTCGAGGAGCTCATGAAATAAGAGAGAGTTACCGTACCTATACCGGGAGATCTTGTTAGCTTCGGCACGGAATGATCGGATTATCATGGGTAGCGTAGTGGCATTTGTGGATCAGCTGACGAATTCTCAACAAGCATCGCCGTCTAAGAGGCATCCTTCAGAGGTTGTACGCCCCTGAGGAGATAGATACCCTGACATTGTGCATAGTCTGTCCGCCCGTTCGTTCAAAACTTCTTCATGAAAGGCAAGAGCGGTGAGAGCAATGAAGAGATTACCTATCAACCCGACCGTTAGCATAGGCGTAGAGAGGTGGTTAAAGGGTATCGATAAGATAAACGAGCATCAGACAAGGTTGAAACTTAAACGGACAGGGTCGTCAATGTAGTTCAGATTGAGGAATGCCTTTCCAGTGTCGTATTGTCATCACTTGAGGGTAGGAGGTATATGTAGAAACGTACCTTTTATTAGTGTTCAGAAACAGCCGAGCATCAAAATCTACTATTTGAATTTCTCATCAACCTTATACCAGTTAGCAAGCATTCCATATGGGACTGAGTGTGATGTTGTTGTTGTTTGCTAGGTATCAGAGTAATTCTAGAGTTTAGGTAGTCACTCATGACGATATATGATTTGGATTGTTCATGAAAAGATCATCATACTAGAGAGGGAGAAGACAACCCATGTAGCAACATACCTACGTTATTGATTTATCATAACGAATGGTCCAAGGTGTTGCTTGTGCACGCGTCGAATGCGAGGCTACGGAAGCAAATTTGTTTGTTAACAGGACCAAAAGAGCTCCGTAGCGGCTCGCACGGACGGAAATCTATGAGCGGGTGGCCAGGGTCCAATTACCTCAGCCCTACCGAGGTTGAAAGCACTGTGAGCAGTGGTGTCCGGGTACCGACCGCAACCACGAGAGCTTGCGGCCTGAATGTGCCTCGCACTGTGTCCGTGCTTCCAGTCGGAGATTATGGTCTCTCTTACCAGGAGGCAAGCGTTGCATGTTTGCCTCTGTAGGACCATCTCGTGGCCACAAACGCGGACCTCTCCTTTCTGTCACTCGTTGCACAATCTCTCGAGCGTCATTCCGTTATGCACCTCGGGCGCTATATCGATGCTCGTGGGTTGCAACTGCACGTGTGACTTCCGAAAGGTCCCGTGCAAGAAACTCTCGAGAGCCGTCAGAGCTGAGATTGTACGCTGACAGGAAGGAGGATCTGGTTCCTCACATCATGCGGTACCTGCCTATTCGAGGGGCCCACTTGCGGCTGAGGTGAGGTGTGCGCGGCCGTTGCTCACCTTGTCCTTTCACACAGAAGACCACCTTGCCAGGCTATTTGATGAGTTGTCTCCGACACACGCCGGGCCAGCCCTCCTGCGTGCGATTTCCCTTCAGCCACCCTCCGAGTCGATTGCTCTCTATCTCCCAAGCGACCTCCATCCGGCCCCGCTGATGCCCGATCTATCCCCCTCCACTGCCCCCATCTGCACGCGAACCACTGCCGTTAGTGTCGTTAAAATAGTCTGTCCGGCACGCCATTACCGACGTGGGCACCTCGTCATGGTTGATCTTCGCTTCGCTGCTTGTCCCGGCCCATCCTCGGCCCTCGCCTCTGTTCGCCGACTAGGCACGACCGGTGATGACTCTATTTCCCCCCAGGAGGAGGCGCAAGGGGACCGGGACCATCGGCACAGGCGGGCCCTTGACTCAGGCAGCGGGGTATTACAACTTTTTTGCGTGGGGTGACATGGGCGAAATGGTCCCGCCGACCTTTTCTCCGTCTCTCCGTCTCCCTCGTCGTCTTTCTTCCTTTCCTCCTCGTACCTTGATCGCTAATTAGTACTACTACCTGCTTGGGTGCCTCATTTATCCATCACAGAGAGAGACACCTGCCCGGGGAATCCACCTTTCTTCACACCCTCACCTATACACATACACCCAAACCCATCCACCCGTCCCTCCCCAACTGCCACTTACCTGCCCCTCTTCCCTCTTTGTTCCTCGCTCTGTCTCCCTCTCTCTTCCCCCATCCCTCTCACCCTCTACCACTTCCTCACATGGCCCACCCTCGGCCCGCCCTCCGACCGACGTTCCCGGGCCATCTGCCCTCCTCTTCCCCCCGCGCGGTCACTGGAGGTGGGTAAGTAGTAGATGTTAGACGAGCACAGCGCCGGGTAGGTGGACACCACCGGTGGGAGGAGGGCAACGTACGAGAGCGAATCCACTTGCATCATCCGTCCCGATCTAGCGCTCCCCTAAGGGAACAAGTGCGTGAGTAGCGGAATTGAATGAGTGAAGCGGAGATATGTAGATTGTACAGAATGGCATGTTAGTGATGTAGGAGATTATGATCTGGAAAATTGTAAGTAACGCGACCCCAAGAGCTACGCAAAGCAAACGGCAGATTCATTGAGGGGCTTTTAAAAGGATGCGCGGCTAGTAGCTCGGTGTACCCGCCGAGCACCGGGAAAAAAAGGTCCACTGTGCTCGCTCCGGGTAGGTGGTGGTGGTTATGCTGCGAGAAATTGTCGATGTACCGGCGCCGCTAAGATTTGAGGTGGAAAAAGACTTTTTGCTCTCCACCACCACCTTCAACCCTTTTACCCTTTTCTCACCACCGCCCGTTGCACGTCAACAGTTGTCTGGAGGCGCCTCGGTCCTCACGGCACTGTCTCCGTCTACGGCGAACCTCCTCGTCTCCTCTTCATCCAAGCCAGGGCCAAGCCTGAATCTTCTGCTCGCCTTACCTCATCCGAGGTACGCTGCACTTGCCGCACAAAAGCTCGTGTTCGCCCAAGTCGGTCTCTCGACACTGCGCTCCACGACACCGGCAGGCAGTGCTACACCGCGGCAGTTTTGCGAATTGACCCTTCTTCGCCTCCTCGGTATCATTGAAAATACCGCAACTTCCGCCCTCTTTTCAGTGGACCGCGAAGAGCACTCTTTCGGAGTACGCAGAGGGTCGAAGCACAAGCCACTCGTTCATTTGGACCGGTGATTGCTTGAGTGACCGCAAGAAGCATAGATTCCCGACCTTTTGCACGGTCGTGAGGTTACAGCCTTCACTATTCGTGCGAATCTGAGAAGTACCGCGAATGAACACGACTGCTTACTTCTCTCGACGAGCTTGCGTTAGGCTCTCTTGAACGAGTGCGTGCTTGGCGAATCCGACGCACGAGCTGCCAACCTTGCGTTTCGACAAGACTCTTGAACCTTGCCGGGCTTCTGGTGGCAGTGCTTGCGGTGTCAATAAATACAATATCCGTGGTCCGACAACTCCATTGCTCTCAGGTGGCATTTACGCGGCTCCGTCCCTGCGTGCTTGGCAGGTTGTGATTGGTGGTGCCAGTGGTGGCGGAGGCAGCTTGGTAGCTTCTAGTGATTGCCTCACTTGGCTACATCAGAAGCTACGTGAGCTCGACGCCTCCTCCCACCTTCGTGGCGAGCTTGTTTGCTCGCTTCTTAGCCGATTTACGGAGCCGCTGCGGACATTTCCGGGTTCCCAAGGTGCATATTTCCTCGAACGATTGGCAAGATGGCTAGCGCAGCACCTACATTTTCCTACGCACAAGCCGCGAAAGGAGAAGCCAGTCCAGTACCATCGAATACGCCTGGCGATGCTCACATGACACCAGAGCCGGCTGAGCCAACAGCGGCTGAGCAACCTTCCATCTCGAACACGACATCCGAAAACAAAGCCTCTGATGGGCAACTGGGTTTGCCAGTTGAAACGATTCGACCGAACGTAGGAGAGACAGCGCAACCTACGATGTCCTCGACTCCTGCCGAAGTGGAAGGATCGAGCTCTATCGAAGGTGATCATTCCAAAGCTCAAAGTGCTTTGCCAGATCGCTCGACTATGTCCCATTCAACATCCACCGTAGCTTCATCTGGGGTCGCTAAAGATGACACGAACGCTGCCACCCCAAATGAATCCGATTCTACGTGGGAAAAAGTTTCTCAAGTCTCACAGTCTGATACTAAGACGCCAAGCAAAGCGGACAGTGATAATGAAGATTCGAAGCTTTCCTCCTGGGAGCACGTACCGCCCGAAGTTCAACTCAAGGAAGCACCTTTGCCTGCCTTCAACGTCTGGCACAAGCGCGCTGCCGATGCAAAGGTCAAAGTGCATGATCCAAAACCGATCAACTTCACCGGGTCATCCACCACCCCGGAGCATGAGGCTCTGCCCAACCAGAAGAAGCCTCTAGATTCACCAACAGAGTCTTCCATCAAGAAGAAAGCACTGTCGCCTCGTCAAATCCCAGATGATCGAGCTTTCACGTCAAACTCTCAGGGGCTTGGGAGCCAGGTACTACCGCAGCCCATAGCCGGCAAATCTGTGGTTGCGCCGCCTCCTTCTACTGACGCTACATTGTGGCCAACTTTGGAGGGCTCAAAGGAGGACGACAAAAGGAAACTTACCGACAAAGTTGAGAGACCAGACAAGTCAGACTCGGAGAAAACCCCCAACAAACCACACGGAAAGGATAAGTGGGTCACAATGCCATATGTGCCAAGCGCAGTCTTTAGTACTCCGCTGCCCACCAATAGGCGTGGCGGACGCGCAGCCCGCGGTGGACGCGATGGGAACGGCCGTGGTGCATCGAACGGGGCCGCGAGTGGCGGAGAGAAGCCACACAATGGCTCTCCAGGTGGCATGACAGCACAATCTGGAGGTAACCGAGGGGATATGGCTCCTCCTCGCCATGGGGCGGCATCATCCAAGACCAAACGAGCTTCAAGCGCTGGGCCCGCCACGTCTGCCGAGGCGCGACGGCCCGGTGACGATGGTACAAAAGCGTTTCCAAACAATAGGGGGCATCCTGGAGAAGGTCGAAGAGTTTCCTCCGGCCAGCACAATGGCTCCCGTCAATGGTCGCCAAGCAGGAGAGGTCCCCCATCTGAAGCTGACTTCGCTCCAAGATCGAACCCTCATCCACAAGACGGCACACATTCTCGAGTTACATCTGATCGACGCGGTGATGGTCCGCGTTCTGGTGCCGATTCGAATGGCTTCGGAAGTGGGCGAGAGCGAGGGGAGGGCCGGCCAGAACGTGGGCGAGGCGGATATCGTGGACGTGGAAACTTCAACAACGCTTCGGGAGCACATGCAACTGGTGGACAGACTTTCCCGCCCCAATCTGGTGGTCCACCAGCATATCCTCCAACAAAGTCCCAATCTTATTCCGACCCACGTCGTGAATCAGTCCCGGCAGGCTCATTTCAAACATCAAGAGAGAATCGTCATTATCGCAACAGTTCTCGCTCTCAATCGATTCCGACATCGAACTTCGGCCGCTTTCCGGGCGGACCCCAGCATTTGCCGCAATTGCATACTGACAACGCTAATATGTTCTATCCTCATGCACCTCCCGCTGTCATGAGTGCCGCACCCTATCCCGGGTACATGGAGCATATGCAGCTTCATGGATTGGTCCAGATGCAAATGTGAGCTGGTGCCGCTCAAACCATACCCCTCAGCTGCTAACAGTGAATAGGGAGTATTACTTCTCCGTAGACAATCTGTGTAAGGACATGTTCCTTCGAAAACAGATGGACTCCCAAGGCTTTGTCTTCCTTGAAGTTCTGCAAAAGTTCAATCGTATCAAACAACTCACCCAGGACGGGGATCTCATCCGCCTTGTATGCTCCCGTTCAGCCGTCGTCGAGCTCCTGACCGGTGGTGATGGCATCGATCGTCTCCGTCGCAGGGGTGATTGGCAGCAGTGGGTCATGCCAATCGAAGAACGCGATCAGAGCGCCCAGACCGATGGTCCAACGCAGCTGCACCTACCTCAACCACCTCTCATGCATCCGTTTGGAGACCCGAAAATGGTCCCAGCAAACGGGCCTATCACTCCAAAGAGTGCAACGTACGGGTCACATTTTCGCCCCGAGCCTTTGAATTTAGGCGACAGCTATCAACACTCTACCACTGCGAATGAATCCACCTCGAACACCACTCCTGTCACTGATACCCCGCTCTCGGCTGCAGTTCCAGACTTCACGCCGTCGATGCACATGGGCCCTCCGTCAGTGGTGCAATACACCGCAATGCCACCTGGTGCGGAACCTGGCGCAAATCTGGGTGGCGCTGAATTCATGATGTCGCCCGTCAAAATGCAACCTACCTCGGGCGATGGATCGAACGCGGGCTCAAACACCCAGGTTTTCGCAAATGGTGCAAGGAAGGGCCCTGGAACCCCCGAAGACCCGAGATCTGCTACACAAGATGACAACGAGACAAAAAGCCCTGCAAATGGCAAGGCCGTGCCCAGCGCTTAAATCGCTGTCTGCTATTTGCGACTGAAGATTGGCACTTTCAGCACCTGCATTCATAAAAGTTCAAAAGTTGGAGAAGTGAAATAGGTTTGGGAGGTAGTACGATCTAACAGCATGCCTCGTCAAAACATGTGGTAAAGGCCACTTTTGCCGGAGTCCTTTACAAAAGAGACTTTGCGTCTCCATTTCCACAACGAATCAAGCTCTTCACCAGCGAGCTGCGCATTAAACCTGCGCATTACGAGTCATTTCACTTGCGTGTGCCTCGATATTATCCTAATGTGATGATACTGCAAGACCTGTATTGGATTCCAATGTGTCACCCAACCCATGTCATGCCGCTTGCGGACTGACTCGAGCTGGCATACCTTTAGCTGTGCATGACACAGCTTCTACTGCTCCCAGATTTTGACAGCTTCAGGGAAACATTTTCCTCGTCATGATGATTACCCCAGGCATTTGCCGTCCTCTCATCTTTCCCCGTCTCGGACACATGATGCGGCAAGAGTGGGAAATAGAGCGTGCGACAAGCACTAGGCTCATCTCATGGGAATGAATGATATTAATGAGAAGGGTACAACGAGTCCGCTTTGTGTTCTGAGCTCCAATCAATTGCTCTTCGGATCTCCAAAGACCTATCTTGGCGAGAACATAGCTTTGACAATGCATAGCGGTCTTGAAGAAACTTGAATGGAAAGCTTTCCATCACATTTGCCAATCGGTGCTTTGATAATTTGGCGACATGCCTGAATAGCTCTTAGAAGCATTGATTGAAGGAAAGCGCCCTTGATCATCCCGGCGGGCACCAGTCCATGATCTGTCCTGGAATTTGATGCCACCACTACTGTACTCTTCTACACAATGAGATGATGTTTGTCACAAACACCGGTCCACCCTCTACAACTGACGCAAGAGCTGTGCTCCGCATTACCTGATGTATCGTAGTAAGAGGGAGCCTTTGTCGGCACGGATTTTCTTTGATCCGGTATTTTCGCCCTGCAATCAGGGTCCCTCTTCCGGTGCCAAGCCCGGCGCCTCGGTGTTTAAGATTCGCCACTTGAGATCTCTCGTCCCCTGCCAACATCCACTGTTCATCTGAACGCTCATCATGGCACCGTCTAGTGGGTACCACGTGGTACCCAAGGCGGTACGTGCCGTGAAGTAGGTTTCCTATCGCATTATGGCCCGTACAATCTAACATGGAGATGCAGATATGCCATCTCGAGGTCATCCGACTTCGTGCGGGCCCGCTTGGCGCCTGGCTGGAAGCCGCGCCTAGAAGTGGTGCCTGTGCGCGCTCGTGTAGCCTCTCAGACGATCCATCCGATTGCCCTACTTCGACAGTCGCGGAGTCGACTTGCCTCGCGCCAGACACGCCTCTTCAGCACAGCGATCGCTCAACTCGGCCGCCTCGCCGCCCGCACGACATCGTCCACCGCTCGGGGAGCCTTCCCTGCCTCCGCAACACGAGCAGCCCTCGGTCGCTCCACGTTCGCACCCTTCGCATCGCCACTGCGACCCAATCTCACTGGCGGTGCCCTTCCACGAACCGCCGGCGGGTACGGTCTGGGGAGCGGCGGCTTCGGCGCCGCGCGACACTTCAGCCATACCGGTTCCGCCCAGGCGCACGTGGTGCAGAATGTCCACGCCGCGGTGCGTGCGTTCGTGCTACAGGGCAGCAAGCCGCTGTACGATGGCACCGATCCACGCACGGGCAACATGCGCTTCCGCGCCGTCGGTCGTGCTGAGGCAACCGCACACGAGACGCTGAAGACGCACCGACGCAACCATCCGTGGGAGGAGATCCGGGGCACCAGCCTCGACTTCCACCTGGCACCGGTCATCACCGCACTCTCCACCAGCGACGGGCCGGCCGCGCTGGACGCATCGACCGTCCTCCCGGGCCTCGCCTCCGACTTCGCCCGCCAGCTCCGCGAGCTATCCGCCGTGTACGCGGACCTCAAGAAACTCCGCGCACTAGGCGCCCTCCCTGTCTCGCAGCCCGATGAGGCGACGATCCGGGTCCGATTCGACGGCTGCGACGCGGACGCCGTGCGTGCACTCTGCACCGAACTCGGCGTGACGCGCGGCATCATCAAGGAAGATCCCGGGTGGGAAGCCGCTGTGGATGACGCCGGGAGTGACACTAGTGACGCGGTGCGGCACGATCGCGACGTCGAAATGGCCCTGCTCTTCCCCTGGGCACCCACCGATCGCCCGCCGTCCGACGCCAGCAGTTTCTACGACGAAGGCGTCGGAGGCTATTTCACGTCCCCGCCACCACCGCCCCGATCGCGCAAACACCGCTTCGAGCCCGCACCCCCGCTCGAATGGCGCTCCATGATGTCCTCGCCCGCGACGCGCCCGGATGACAGCCCCGCGTCGCCCAGCTTTGCCTTCATCGACGACGAGCTGGCGAGCTCGGAGCCGTTCGAGTCGGTGGGCGCGAGCAGCGAGGAGCCAGATCGTGACGTCCCTCATAGCGTTGCGAACTATGTCCCTCGTGCAACGCTCGGCCACGCAGGCTTCGAGGGCTACGAGGGCGTCGAAGGCATCTATCGCTTCCTCCGCGAACTGGAGAGCGCGGATCGGCGAGCGTAGACGCTCTCATTCATTTTCTCGCATGCGGATCAGATTGGATACCCCCTTTTTCCTTGCTTTTCACCTGCAATCGCTTGCAATCGAAACCCAAAAATTATCGCGTGCCTTCAGACTGGCACCCCCCTTTCTTTTGTCATCGGTCAGATACCTGGACGTGGATTCCAGTGGCTCGGTAGCTAGTATGTAGTCGATACAATACCATCGAACGTGTCTGATCCATCCTCTCTTCAGTGTTGTGCCAGAGACGTCCGTTTGCTCGTAGATGGAGGGAGGAGACGATGGGAGGCGAGGAGGATCTCGAGCGGCACTTGTGGAAAACGTAGGCTCAACGGCACGGCAGAGACATTGGAGAAAATCGGTAAATGGAAATGCTTTATGATATTACAAGCCCTAATCCTCCTCTTCCCAACGCCCAGTCCTAGTAACTACCTCTCCGATGAGATGCGTTCGAGACCTGGTATTCTATAGCGACCGTCACCCTGGTTGTATCCTACAGACCCTCCTTTTCCCTTACCCTTTCTCTGACAGTTTTAGAGAACACAAAGCTGCTTCTTGATGCTTCTTCGACCGATCCTCGGGTTAATCAACAGCGAGTCCTAGCCCGTCACCCAAGCAGCCGCACGATTCGTACCGAACCGTGCTGCCAGACGCAGTCCGCTGCCGCCCATGGGGAAGTAGCTAATTGCATACCAGGTCAGGGCGGCCAGTTGGACGATGGCTGCGATCATGGTGAGGAATGTGCTTTGCAACTGCGAGCGGCCATCGTTAGCATTCGGTTCCTCTTCGAACGGGCAGGCAGGCAGAGTGTGCCTTGGGATGCGGCACAGCGAGGAGCATACGCCTAGGCTGTCCGCGCCCAACACGACAAACCCATGTCCCGCTGTTCCTCTATCGGCCCCAGAACGGAGAGGAGAGGGAGAGTCCTCAGAGGCAGCAGCAATGTGGGATGGGCATGACGCAGCGAGAGCGGGAAACACTGAGTGGTCGTCGCTCAGTGAACAAGGGGGTCAGGCGATCATGCTCATCGCCGGACGCCTCAGCGGCTAGATGGGAAAAGAGATGCAACTTACCCCAACGGCAAAGTACAGGGTCAACCCGATTGATCCGAAGTATGTGGCCGTGAATGGCAGTCGGGGTCCGGACGTGAGGTGCTTCACGTACGTGATAGGCCCGAGCAGCACGGCCCATGATACGAGGAAGAGCAGCGAGCCCGTCGACCATCTGTGGCGGATATCGTTAGTCTGGATTCAGCCACAGCGATCGCCATTGCAAGTTTGAGATGCATGATGCGATATGCGGATACCAATCCTCGGATGGATGGATGGAGATGCGTCTCAGGCCCCCCATTCGCGAATGCATCCACGCCTACCAACCGGCGATGGGAACTAGGATGATAAAGGATCAAGACTTACAGGATGGCAAATTTCTTAGGCTTGAACGCCAAGACGAACCCCAGCATAATACATATTGTGAAGCAAACGGCTGCTCCGAGATTGCAAGCAGCGAATACGAGTATTCGATCCCATCGACTCACTGTTGAGCGGAATTAGTATACATATATCAATGATCGACAGATCGGGGGGTTAAGGGAAAGAGGGTCCGGTGAGAGGAGCAGAAGGCCTCCGATCTCGTTCGGATGCGGCGTCTCCACTCTCTAGTATCTCAGAGCTTCCATTGGATCCAGTGGCGCGAACGCTTAGGATCTAAGGGCTATCCTGCAGCAACGCGAATGCTTGGGCGAGAAGCGCAGTACCATGGCCGACTCCACGAATAGTATGAAGTAGCATATGACGCTAACGCAAGATCGCGCCGAACATCATCCGCATAGAAGCAGGCGAGTAGGCAAGTAGGATGAGACTCGGCTCTTGCCATTATGCTGAGACTTGGGAAGACGCAGGGTGCGTAGGAGGATGCAGGGCCGAGTATCATTGTACTTACAGGCAAAGAAGCCCTCTTCCTCCTCGCGCCGAGTGGGTGCGGGCAG
Source organism: Erythroxylum anguifugum (assembly GCA_027478595.1). NCBI lineage: Eukaryota > Viridiplantae > Streptophyta > Magnoliopsida > Malpighiales > Erythroxylaceae > Erythroxylum > Erythroxylum anguifugum. The sequence goes on from JANIPN010139041.1 coordinate 40,853, forward strand.
CGGTGCTCCAGGATTCTCATCGGTTGGTAAGCTCACATAACCACCTCTTCCAAATGGATTTAAACCTTGGAGTCTTGAGAGGAGTGGATTTGAAGCTGACGTATTTACGGGAAGATCTGGCTCTCGCCGACTCCATCCTAGCGAATTCATAGAATCCCGGAAAGACGCTGAAGCCATGGTGCCGAAATAGGGGTTGGATGCGGTTGGCTTTGAGGGTGTTGAAAGAGTTGCGCGTGCAATGGTGGCTCAGAGATCCCTTGACCACTCCAACCTCACTAGCGCCGCCTATCAGACTCAAGAGGCTGGAAGCAAGATCTACCGTTACGGTGTCTGGTATCCCTGGGGGTGGGGTTCGTGGAGACGCCGCAGTAACACGAGCGATCTCTGGGCGATACCACACCTCACTTTCAGTCTGCTGGACAAAACGATGAGTCTCTGTTCAATTAGATAGAGATCTCGTGGTTCGAGCCCGCTCCATTCAACGGGAAAGCGGCAGCGGGTAGTTGAATGATCAACGGTCGGATTGTAGCCGGCAGGGTTGAGTGGAGACTATCGATGATGGCTCGAGACTCCACCTACCAGTGCACACACGCGGTCGATAGCTCGGCGCGCGAGGCAGATCCAGTCCTGGAATATCGACTTGTCGCAACCGGAAGGCGGCCCTTAGTGCCGCTGTATCGAGGGGAGGGGTGGCCTCGCTTCCAAGAAACCGACTCGTAAAACGTGTGGGTACTAAGAGCACAAGAATAAAACAAAGAGTAATGGGGGGTCACAGCAATCCGTCGAGCTCCCCAGCGTGCAGTGTAGCTGTCCCTGGACGCCCAGTCAGGTAGGTATCACAGGAGTGCCTTTGGTAACGTTGGACCAGTCAAAATCAACGAGCTCGTCCGCTGCGTGCCTCTCTCTCTCGACTCGACAGAGAAGGCGTCGATCGAGATATTGGACAACTTCCAAGTTGCCCCCGGCGATACCCGAGCGTTCGATAAGGAGTCCAAGGATGCCTAGAGGCTGGGATTGCGAGGGTCGTCGTCGTATGGCACTCGTCTGCGTAGACCCTCCAGGCGTCCGTTGATGGGAAAGGTGCATGTGGTCAGGAGTCCACACATCTCGGGTTTAGAAGGGGGGGTTAAGCCTCGCCGCTAAACCGCTTTCGGTAAGATGGTCACTACGACTGACCACTGGTGGTGAGGGACGCGTCGTTCACTGCCGCTGTGGTCTCTCGTCATTCTACCTTCCTACACGGCGCGAGTCCTTGAGGGTTGCAGGTCTCTCCTGCTAGAATGTAGGGATGTCGTTCATGCAGCCTTTTTTTTATTTGCGCGATTTCCCACACCTTCGTTGCCGGTGCAGCCCGTAGAGGGTGCCCGCCATAGTATCTGCCGTATAAGATATCTCAAACACCGAAACTTATCTGATGTAACCAGGAAGTGAACTGTAGCCTCGCAGATATCTTTGGAGTCACGAGCGAAGTGTGTGGTTCGAGAACCCCCTAACGAATCTATTCGGAGTTCGTTGACGGTACGAAGTCCCCGTTGGCCCCATGGGGGCCCTACCGGTACTGCAAGACGGAGACTTTCTTGATGTACCATGTACCACCCCTAACGGCGTTCTTGAAGCGCAATGACGCAGGTTCTCACCCTAGTAGGGAGGAGGGTACATGAGAGGTCCACCCCCTTCTGCCCTCCCTTATCAGGGCTTATCCACCTTTCACTCGCTTCACCCCGCCCAGACCTACCTTTCGCCCTTGAGGTTAGCCCATCTTCCCTCCACACCCTCCTCCTCCTCCAGTTCTACCCGCCGCTTCCCCCACGCCCCGGTCTGGCCTGTCACCGGGCCATCCTTTACGCCGCCGCGAAGCATCACCGCGATATCCACTCACCCCCAGGTTCCTTGAACCGTACTACATCATCCTTCTGGCCGCTCCTAGGCCCCCTTCCATCCAGTCGGCAGCCAGCCCGCGGAGATGGACAGCGGCCCCCCGAGTTGACAAGACGCGCTAGCGGCGACTGCAAGTCTGGGCCGTTGTGGGTGCATGGCACCCGTTCATTGCATCGTGACTCCCTTCGTCCCCGAACTTCGCGGGGAACAGGAGTCATCTGATCAGCGAGACATTCACCGATAGCTCGGCAGTGGAAGGGGCTTCTGTTGATCGGTCCACACAGCAGTTAGCTGACCCATGATGGAAGATTGGGCCCATCTAGCGTAGCCGAAGCCTCTAGTGCTCAGAACCTGTTCTCGAACAATGGAGATTATCCATCCTCCGCAATGTCTCTTTCGTCTCCACCACCACTAATGCAACAGAAGTGAGGAATGGGTTCCGCAGGGTCGGTGCGAGCAGCAACCTCGCGGCGCTCCCTGATGGCCTAGAACGAGCATTACGAGCTCATGCGCGGTGATGCAGCCGCGCTGCACTGCCGGAGCGCACGGACCTCTGGACGTTCGAGGGCTGGTTGTGGCGTGCGTGGAGCGGGGCCGCAGATTGGCCGCTAGACCGATGGAAACGGGGACGGGCAGCCGCAGCGGTTCCTCAAGCGAATGTTGGAGCGGCCGCGCCGGCGGGTAGGCGAGGGATGGTCTGCAGAAGATCGGCCGCGCCAGGTTCGCGATCGACTTTTGCCTGCGCGGGCTGGAGCCAATCAAAGGATACCGCACGTTCTGGCGACCTCGTATCCTGATAGGCTGGTAGCTGGAGGGCACCGAGATGGGCCAGAGTACTCTTCAACGACATCCCTTCCTGCAGCACCGCCTCCTTCGATAGTCGTCGGCTCCGGCGGGACGCGATGATGACCCTGAATGCATGTACGGTCGCTGCACCGGATGATGTCTTCGGGAAATCGCGGATTCGGTGCATGATACCGACCTTTATGGATGTCTCTCGACGCTCTTGTGGAAGTCGCTATTTGCCACGATCTGGGCGCCACACAACTGACGGAAATCTCGGTTCTCTCAGCCTGCTCGCGAAGTATGCCATCTTTGAAGTGTTATAGGCTCTTGATCCTGCATGCAGGTTCAGTGCATCTTTCTAGCTAAGCAACCGGCTGCCAACTGTGGAGGACAGAACGATGGAAAGTCTGCAAATCTTAACTAGCAGAACCCTCATCCGCTGTGAACCTCCCTGAAAAAGTAATGGTCGAATGGCTTACCTCATCTAATAGGTAATTTGGCAAAAAATCAATGGAGTCATCACATTTGATGTTTAGATACTGCCACACACTGTAATGGTGGACTCTATCATCCCCTTTGATGCGTGTGGGGCGCTATTACGACCTCAGCCACATTAGATAATCCGACGGATAGATTTCAAGTTGTGTGGAGAAGACGATGGGACCTACCTTGCCCTTGCCGGATCTTGTGGTAACGGTCGGGAGCTCGGAAGGTCGTTCTACGATCTAAATGTTAATCGTGAACGTCATTAGAAGCTGCAAGACGCATAAGTGGTTGCTGCTCGTCTGCACTCTCCCGCAGGTCCATTAGCAGCAGTCCGAGGAATTAGGCCAGGTGCCTCCAAAAAGTGGGTCGGAGATCCCATTTCCGCCTCGTGGGAATGTTCGTTATGAGATGATTGCATCAGGCCGGCATCGGCGGACGGCACAGGGATCGAACCAAATGGCATTCATCGATCCGCGATCGATTTGATTCATCATCGTTTCTGAGGCCACGAGACGTTGTAGGTGAGATCATGATTGCGCGGAGGCTATTCGTCGTCCTCAACTTGGCGATCTGACATTTTGCGGTGCCCAGGCAAGCTCATCGAGTCCTGAAGACCCTTGGCGGGCGAGGGCGTCTCACTGATTCCGGCTGCGGGGGGCTGCTTCCGCGATCGCTTCCTTTTTGAGCCCGCCCCTAATGCATCGTGTGGCTGAGTTCCAGCCACTTTCCCCCGTCTTGGTTTCTCGTGTGGGCATTCCTCATCTCCGTAGTGCAGTTGAACGTCGCCAATCACAACGAGCACCTCCATCGTCCTCAGGCTACGGACCCGCCCACTGCAAGCCCGATCCTCGATCTGTAGATAGGCCGATCCAGCGCTTGCGGGGTACCGCGCCTCATGCACGCTCAAGGGGCCTGAACGGTGCAATTGCTTTCTTCCGCTCGTAACAACGGTCGGTGTACGGTTCTGGGAAGCCATTCCGCACGGGAGGTATACGAACTGCCACCATCGGTCGATCCGAGTCTTGAAGACCCGCTGAAACAACGGAATTTGCCGTGCCCTTTGGATTCAACAGTGATAGAGAGCTGTCTGTTCGACGACAGGCAAGACTTTCGGGGGCCTGAAGCACAAGAGCAATGGGCAAGAGGGGGTCGTGTCTATACACGAGTTAGCGACCGACTCTCTCGTCTGCAACGCTGGGGGGGATCCGACCGCATCGCAATAGGCCTAGGCGCTGAGGTACCTCCAGCCGTCTCTTCTCCCCCGGCTCGAGGCCGCCTTCAAGACCCAGATTAGCCCTTCTCTTTTGCCATCGCCCACCAGTGATACCTTGATTGGCAGAGCGCTAGAGGCTCGCACCCCGCCGCGCCCCCAAGCCATCGCGCGCAACGAAGAAGTGTGGGTGGGTGGCCATTCCCGTTATCTTATCCCCTCTTCGCGTGACCAACCGAGCCAATCGTTCTGCAACCACGCCACAACCACTCGCCAACCCTCCCAGTGCTAACCTACACCTTAAAATTCCTAGCTCGTGCTGCTAAAACGATGCACCTCCGATGCGGGGTGGGCGGAAGGAAGGAAGGACGGTCGATCTTTCCAACGATGTGGTATCCGTGCCAGGGTATGTATGTATGTACTATGTATGTATCCCTCAATGGGTCGGGCAGGAGGAAGTAGGAAGGAGGTAGGAGGAGGAGGAGGGGGAGGGAAGCGTGAGCGGGGGGAGCGGGAACCGGCTGGTGAGATGGGTACGCCTATACGGAGGGCATGTGCTTGCCGCCTCTCCCTGCCTGAGACCACTCGTGTTCGTTCGTATCTCGTCGTGGTCCACGGTATCAGTGATAGATACCCCAGCCCCTCGTCCGTTGGCTATTACACTCCGGAGAATGTTCAAATTGAGGGTGTGCATCGGCAGGCGCTCCCGGCTTGCCGGCAGGATCCTCCTGAGGACAAAGAAACGATCAGCCAACAGGGAGCCTTCCGAATCCTACTTGGGCAAAACCCCCAGACGTTGCGCTAGATAGCGAAGCTAGTCCTCCCTCCACCGTCCCCAGGGGGGGCTTGGGATCGCCGGTACTGCCCATCTTTGCAGAAATCAGAGCAGATCAGCTTCTCCCGTGCGGGTGCTCGAAAATGAGACTGCGTTATTAGGCCTCTAAGAGTTGGAAAGCACCAGGTTGTTCCGATGAGGAGAATGGCAGCCTGAAGGATGCCAGAGATATCGTCTTAGCAGTATGGTTGGGTAGCTGACATCGTCACGCGCGGCAAATGTATATTGACCTTCATCTCCATACCTACTGCGATGGGTTTTTGTCAGGCTGGTGAGTAGCCCAGACAACGCTCCATTCAGTGCGAGCAGCGTCAATCAGGGTGTGCAGATGATCACCTCCATGTGTGTCTCGATATGCTTATCTTCTCTTCAGACGACAGGACCCTTCGATATATTCAAGCTCAGATCGACGACTCTAGTGCTGCAAAGCCGGCTCGCCTTGCCTGTGGTGCCTTGCATCGTCTTACGATAGTCGGGCTAAGCGCTGTTGCTTACCCCGTGCGGACTAAAGCTGCTCACGCCGACCAGTCACGCACGGACGTTCGGCGTCAACGATGAGTCCCCACGAGTCGAGTCAGGCGAAACGGTGCCTAGATATGGCTCGTGGGCCGCGCCGGACCGTGTCATGCAGGTTCCACGAAGGAATCAGGTGTGAATCTTGGTATCAAAAGGTTCGCAAGATCGGTTGAATCTCCGACAGAGAGAACCCTGAACCCTTTGAGCATCGTCGTACTCCCCAATCTTCACCCTGATGAATTGACCCTGCATGATCCGGTCTCTTTTTCCGGGCCGGGTGGCCTCGTCACCGGTCTGGTCGATTCGCCCATATACTTCAGGAGGCCGTATCCTCATGCTCCACTGGCGTATCGACTGCAGAGGCAGGGTGACTCTCGAACTTGGTATCAGCCTCCAACCAATCAACGCTAGTCCGGCCAACGGGAGGTTGAGGCTGTCTGCGTCTGCCCTCGAATAGTGGCGTGAGTTGCGCACGAGTGAGGCTAACCCAAGCACATGCCTCGATCGTACAGTCAGACCCCGGAACTTTAGACACCATCTTGGTTTGATATGGACCAGCTGCCATGACACGGCACCCTCGTCGATGGGATTCTTGGATGTCAGGGCGCTCTTCCCTGGTCAGCCTACGGTCTTTCTTTCGGGACCCTTATATCACACGGTGACGCCTGTCGCGGCAATTGTCTGACAGTTTGAGATGTCCGTAGAGGGTGCGGGCATAGTGGGATTGAGGCTCATCCCTCCTCGAGTAAGGAATAGTGCCCACAAGACCAACCTCACCCGGCACTTAAGAGGTTCATGACGCCTTCACACCAGCGCCACACACCCCTTCCTGAGCCCTGACCTCGTTTCGAAGACCCTGGGGATGGCCTTGCTCTTGCACTGCCCCGCCCCATACGCGTCTATCTTTCGTTGCGAAGTTGTTCACGCGCCCTCTCGACCCCACTACCGGGCAATCATCGCATGGAGGGCGCGTCCAACGCGTCGACTGCCTTGGGCCGCGCCTTTCCCTCCGTCTATTCTCCGTCGATTGCGACGTGAACCTCGCACGGGTGATTCCAGGCAGTCGCACTCGATAGCAGGATTTCACTTGGTTCACGCTGCATGGGTCCGTCGTCAATGGCTGGCACAGGCAGGAGGCCATGCGGGATGGGCAATCTCCCCGCGACGACGATGGGGAACAACTAGCCTGGCCTGGCCTGGCCGTTTCGACTACATACATACTACCCCACCGTGGAAGCTTGCGGGAAACTATCCATCCCTGTGGGATGCCACCGCTTGGCCGGCCATCAGTAGGGCCCACCACACATCGCACCGGTGAAGAGACGATATCGCATCTCACCAGAGCACGTTTGCACTTCGCCTGGTTGACCGCTCCTTCGAGAGGGTAGGGTCGACGCCTCCGTTCCGTGCTTATCCAGATCGTAGTCGTCGCGTGCGCGTGCTCGCCACGGCAGCCTTCTGGCTTCCATTCCTTCCGTTCCTTCCTTCTCTTGGACGGCGAGACGGCGAGAGGTTGGTGGCAAAGGTTGACGTACTCGGGCGCAGACCGGGGGATGGAAAGGCCCGTGTGTGCCCATCTCCCTCGTCCAACCGTCTCTCGTCGAGCCCTCGGTGCCATCGACGTTGCTCCGTGCTCCCTCTCACTTTGCACTTTCTGCTCCCCCATCCATGCCCATCTCCCCACCCTCCTTCCCACCCTCACGAGTGCCGGTGGGCACCACACCTACCAAACCCTAGGGTGGAGTGTGATGCCCATACACAAAAGGGAGAACGTCTTCTTGCATCTGACTTGCTCGCAAAAGAAGGGGGAAGAGACGGAGAGGGTGTGTGCGTGTGCAGGTGAGCACTTCTCCGTTCCGTTTTCCCTTATCCACCCTGTCCGAAGCTGATCTGCTCTCCGGGTCTTCGAGGCCTCGACGAGGTGGAAAAGATACTGTCATCAAACGATAGGGATTTCACTTAAAAGCCCAGACCCTCCACCCGCTATCCTGGGAAGGAGTTCCCATTTTCTTCCCAAGTCATCCCCTCCGTTCACAAGCGACTGGCTGTCAAGAGGCCAACGCATCACCCGCACGCCCACGCTTTCACACCGCATCATCCCGCTTTCACGCTTGCCGTCGCCTCCCGAAGCATTCACACACTAACACGAACACCCCCCCGGCCAGGCACCTCTCGCCAAATCCACGAATCGCCTCCCTGGGAATCCACCTCCCCGGCGGCTTCATCGACCTATCCTCTCCCCCCCAAAATAACTCTCGACGCACCCACGTCCTCGGCGCCCCCGACACCCCGGCCTTCCCCGCCCCCGCTCCCGCCGCCGCCTGCTATCACTGACGCCGAAAATAAGCTCGCCGAGACAGCTGTCAAAGTTGCAGCGATCGCCTCCCGTTCGTTCGTGACAACGCATCTCCCGTCGAACTAACGGTCGCCGCCCAATCGACCGCACGCACCGCCGCGCCCGAGCCTCCGGTGCCTGCGTCTGCGCGTGTCGCGGACCAACCATCGCCGTCGCCGGACGCTGCTGCTGCCGCGTACTTGGACCACCACCCGATCCAGCACGTCGGACGAAGTCAGAGATTTTCGCCGCACCGGAGCCGTTGCTCACACGGATATCTTGAGATTCCTCGGTAAGCGGATACGATCGTTTTCTTCTGCCTGCGTCGTGGTTGCAGTTTTTGTCTTGTTTTCTTTGTCTTGCGCCTGGTAGCGATTGTCTTGTCAGCATGGTGATTGTGCGCTTTGTTCCATGTTTGAGCGCTGGCCATCCCAAGGACCATATCCTGGCGGACGGGGGTCCCCTGTGCCAAATGGACGCATTCTCCACTGCCCCCCGCAACTGCACGGATCGAGGATTGGAGGTGCCGACCCACGGACGGCGAGCGAATGAGACCTGACAGCGGCTCTCCCGAGCGTGAGGCCTCTGGCACCTACCATCCAGGCCCCGGCTTTCAGCGCGCTCAGTTCTTGCGAACTTGAAGCGAACGACAGAGGCTTTTTTCGAGCACAGAACTGTCCCGTTTCGGTACGGTCTTCCCTACCTGAAACTCGACGGATGCACGAGCACAACCCAGAGGAGTGATCGGCCACCGCGATCCTTCGCTGTCGCTTCGGGCATGACTGTCCTCCTGCGATAGCCGCTCGTGTCGCTCACCGTCTGTCACTCCATGCACGGTACAGCATCGATCTCGCCCCGTGTGATGGACTCGGAGCGTTGGTCGACGGGGCTCGTCCGCACCCCGCGCCTCCTCCTCCCAACACGAAAGCGAGGCCGTGTCTCTCAGCCGCATCAGGACGGAGTCCGGCCGACGGAGCTTCATTCCGCTCTCCGTGGAGCCGTGATTCTCGCCGTCGGCTGTTGCAGTTCCAGCCGCTCTCAGCCGGGTGTCATCTCCCGTCTCTCTCTCTCTCTCTCCTCCTCCTCCTCCTCCTCCTCCACCTCCACCTGTGCCACACCGGTCGATCGTGTTCGGCGACACCCACGCCCAGTGCCGCTCCGATCGCGACCTCACCCTCGTTCCGCGCGACGTTGCTCCCCCTCAACACCGGTCCAGGGACGATGTCTCGGCCTCTTCCTTTGTGTCCGGGGCGCATCACATATCGGTAGCGAAGGGAGGACTCCTGTCCCCTCTCTCGCGCCATATCACCCCCCACACTCTGGGCAACCCCCCCTTCGCTCCTAAGGGAGGCCGATCGCCCGGTGATCGCGCGGGACCGGCGGTTAATGTGCTTCCAGCCGATGTTTCCCTGTTTTCTTGGTGACTGGACCTCCCCCATCCCCCTCCCGGTTCAGCCGGTGCACCCCTCCTCCCCACAACCGGAGCGAGACTATTTTCGGGAGGTGTAGGGCCGCTAGGGGAGAGGGAGAGTGACCCAGCCGGAGCAGGTCACTTCAACGGCTCACTACTCTGGGCGAGACCTGACCGCTACTCTCGCTCCCCTCTCTCTCTCTCTCCCTTCCTCCCCGCAGCCTTTCAGTCCCCTCCCCCCCTCCGGCCCCGGCAAGGTCTTGGAGCTCCTCCCCCCTCTCGGCCCTCTCTCTCTCGGCCCTGTCCCACCCCCACCATTGTC
>JANIPN010139640.1:0-17987 GCA_027478595.1 Erythroxylum anguifugum
GTTTTCAAGATAGTGAAAACTCAGAAAGGTTTCTGAGGACTGGACGTAGCCCACGGTTTGGGGTGAACCAGGATAAATCTGCTGTGTTCAAATTTTCTTAACTCTTACTCTTATATACGTGTTTTTCATTATTGTTTGAATATACAATAGCCTTAGTAAATCTGATTAAACAAGTTTCTTCAAAAAGAGGGTAACAATAAAAAGTATACACAATTCAACCCCCCTTCTTGTGTGTTTAGTTATCATTTTATTAACTTGTGATTCACTTCAGAAGTATGTTCCGGGAATGGGCCTCCGCAGGGCTCACCTCCCGGGGCAGTCGGGCTCGGGGGCCGGGGTCCGACAGGGTGTCTATCTCTAAAATAGTTATAATTCTTCTATTTTTGTCCTAATTTCACCTAAATTCTTCTTCTTTTAATTTGTAAAGGAAATTGAGACCTAAAAACATACTTAAAACAAAATAAGTACCAAAAACAACATAAAACTCTCTAATAACAAGCAAAACATATTAAATATGGGAATAAAAACATAGTTTGTCAAACATTTATCAGTCTCCATAAATCCTATTAATATAATTTCAATATCCAGTAAGTAACATAAAATTACCTGTTGCTTTGAGGCTATTAAGCTCTCTTATATTCCAAGAGAGAAATGAAACTACGAGGGGGATATGGTTTTGGAGATTTTTAACATATTTTTCCTATTTGACTTCCTATTGTTTCCAATTCTAAAATCATTTCTTGGATTTCACGTTTCTCCTTACTCCTCTAGTGAAACCTTGGAGATATTGTTTTGGTTCCTAGAGTGGGGTAAGGGATCATCTTACTTGTTATTTATATTGTTGTTTTCAATTTGAGAAGCATTAACAGTTTTGTTTTCTTCTTCAGCCTTTAACTCTTTTTTTTTTGCAATACGACTTCCTTCTCCTTCGTGATGTGCACAATTTCTCTACTTTCTAACAAGTTGTCCTGATTATGGTTATACTCATTATCAGTAGTTAAACCTTCTTCCTTATGTAGTTCTAGTCCCAACAGTTCATAATAATCCCCTCTTTAGAATGCCTTACCTGTTAGCATCCTTTTTTTTTTAAACCTTGGTGACTCAAGTTAGGTCTCTATTAATAAAAAGCTATGACTAACTCCTCAAACATCTTGTCATCTTCTCCTAGCCTTATAAGTGCAATCAATTTTGGGAATTCTTGGGGATCATCAACTACTACATGAACCATATCATATCTCATTCTTTTTATTCCAACTATAGCTTTATTTATACAAATTGGTTTTCTAATGTAACTTGCCAAGTGCAATAGGCTCCTTGGTATACCAATACTCCAATGGCACATTATGTCTATTGATCCAAATGGGTATTTATTTCTCCTTCATCTACTATAAGTGAATGCTAGGTTTCCACTTTTGGAGGAAGACAGGTTTGTTGCCGGTATGCCATGACCTAGCTTCTTAATCTTCCATGCACTTGCCTCTAAATGGAATATAAACAAGAATAGGTTCTCTTTATTGGTTAAGACCTTCGTCAATCCTAGTCTTTTTCCAATTGTTCCTAAAATGGAATGTAGGAATTAGAGGGAAAGCTCCTTCTACTCAAATGGAGCAAGGAGGCCCTCAGGAGGGTTTCTAAGCTCACGTATTACGTAAGATACAAAGATGAAGGTTAAGTAGATCAATTGAAGGAATAAAAGGAATACAGAAGTAACAAGCCAGAGACAACAAAATCAAAACCAAGAAATGAAAGCATTAAGCTATAAGAATAAAAGGGGAGGGAAAAGTTGAACTAATAAAAGATAAAGCCATTATTTGTTGAGGTAAAATTATATTTTAGATTCATCAATTTATTTATAAAAATATAAAAATACTAATTAAAAGGAGGAAATTTTAATTCGTTGTAAATATTGTCCATAATAAACTTTTATTGTTATATAAATTAGAATTTTCAATTCTAGATAATATGTGAAACTTTAATAAATGTAATATTGACAAAATAAAAAATTAAAGTTTTGAATTTTTCTTGACAATGATCAATGGCTGGTTAATTGATTTTTTTTAATTTTTAGTTAAAGATATAATTATTTATTTATTTGAAATTTCATTTATACTTAACATGGATGAGTTTAATTTATATCACAAAAGTGAAGAGAGTTTATCTCCAAATTTTGTATGCAATGAATTACTCTCTCTTATTCAAAATAAAAGTCGTTTTAGAGGGATGCACACTTATTAAGAAAATGAATGAAATGTTTGATATACCCTTATTAATTACATGTTGAAGTGTCTTGAAAATATAATCTATGTAATCTATGTAATTAAGATGTGAGAAAAATTAAAGGGTAATTTTAGAAGTAAAATCATAAACATGCATAAAAAGTCACAAATGACACTTATTTTAAATAATTAAAATCCCTCTAAAACGACTTTTATTTTAGACAGGAGGGAGTAAAATTTATGACATTCAATAAATAGTCGTTATATTTAATTCAGTATTATAAAATTAAATAAAAATATTTAAAATATAATTTATGCTATACAAAGCTCTTGGAGTGATGTCTATTATAAAACTTTCTTGTACGTTGCAATTTACGATGAATCTCTTGGAGTGATATAAATAAAACTTTGTCGTAAGTTGCGATTCATTGTGGAAATAGTTAATGCAAGGGAAGGAAGAGGGATGACGTTTGGGCTTTTACTAGGAGGACAAATTAGAACTGAGCAAAAACACAGCCCATACGTCCTTCCCAATGTAATTTTATTTGTCATTCCCATCGAGAGAAAGGACATCTCCAACGACTTTTGTCAACTGGAACGCAGATTATGGGGAGGAGATGGTGGAAGCTGGCGGCGGCGGCGGCCGTGGTGGTAGTGGCGAGAGAGATAAGCAAGCAATCGGGACTGGATAAAGATGTACTTCTCAAGGTATTCTCCAGAATGTCAGATCGATTGGGAGTTTGGGCCATTCCCGTGTATGTTGGTGTTCACACCATCACTTTGGCTCTCTGCTTGCCCTACGCCGTCTTCTTCGAGGCCGCTGCTTCTATGCTCTTCGGTTTTCTCCCCGCGGTTCTCTGTGTCTTCGCCGCCAAGGTCTTAGCCGCCTCTCTTTCCTTTTCTATTGGCAGGTTGGCCTTTTCCATTTCTTTTATTTTTACTACAACTTGGGCTTTCTCGAATTGATCTTGAAATTGCGGTTGTGGATTTGTTCAGGTTAGTCTTCAGAAGTTCGAGCACAGCAATGGAATGGGCGCGCAGGAATAAGTACTTCAATCTGCTTTCCAAAGGGGTTGAACAAGATGGTTGGAGATTTGTCCTTCTTGCACGCTTCTCGCCCATACCATCCTATGTCATTAATTATGCTCTGGCAGCTACAAAAGTCGGGTTCTTGGTGGACTTTCTGCTTCCAACAGTTGTTGGCTGCGTGCCTATGATATTGCAGAACACATCTTTGGGCAGCCTTGCTAGTGCAGCTGTTTCTTCCGCCACTGGCACTCAGAAGTCTCAGGTTTGGTCATACCTGTTTCCCTTACTTGGGATTGGATCCAGCATTCTTATTTCCTTAAGAATCAAAAAATATTCTACCAGTGTCACAGCGCTTGAATCTTCTTCCAATAGTCCACCGCAGAACTATAACAATGCTACTTCAATTCAGGCCATTTCTTGTACTGATGAAAGTAACGACCTTAAAAAGGGTAACTAGTGGAGTTGTCAATTTTAGGTACATGTTAGCTGATCAACTTCACCATATGGTCATAGTTTCTGATCTGTTGTGGTTGCAACTTTGTGCCTAATCTTGTTTGGATTTATGATCTTATTCGTAACTAGATATTCTTTGATCTGGTTTGTTGGCCAAGGGCTTGACAAACGTGAATCTATCCTCGAATCACTTAAAAGGTACTGCTGTATAACTGTTGAATCAATTAGTTATTTGGATCGAGAAGGGAAGAGACTCTTGCCTTTGGCAATTCTCATGTCTTGATGTGTGGTCTCGATTGTGCCTTTCGGTGCATATGCTTTGAGTTTGATTCAGATATCTACGTAAAAGCAAGTTAGGTTCGATCTTTTTTAGCAGCTTGGAATTAAGATTCCATCATCAGTCAATTGAATGGAGTGCGGAGATCCTCTGACACAGGCTAGGTACAGAATACCTAGGCCAGAGGATCTGAAGGCCTAATTCGGGGGATGGAAAAGTGGATCATTCAATTGACTGATGTTGTAATCTTAATTCCAAGCTGCTAGAAAAGATCGAACCGGAGGGCTGAGATCCTCTGACATAGGCTAGGTACAGAGTACCTAGGCCAGAGGATCAGCTCCCCCGAATTGGAGGATTGACATAAGAAAGATTTATAAGGCTTTTAAGACTTTTTGGGTCATTACTCCTAAAATAATAGCTATGGTCAATATTTAATTTTGGAATTCTTTAAATAATTAAAAGTACAAGTGATTAAATATTTAACTCCCTTTTTTTGAAAAAAAATGTTAATATCAAAATTGAGGTTTCTATAAAATTCATAAAATCATTTCTTTAAAACCTCATCAATATTTCAGGCTAAAAGAATTTTTATAGAATTTTATAAAATTCGTTCATAATTCCGTATGTAGAAAATTAAGAATCTTGTCATGTTTATTTTTGTTACATTAAATTAAATAAAAAAAATCAATATTGAAGTTTTGTTACTTTGCCTTTTAATTCTAAAAAATATTTGAAAGCCTTACAAATCTTCCCTATCTCAATCCTATGCATTCTATTGAAGCGCTACACAGCTTTACACCTTTCGCTTTCGCTGTCTAATTCAACGACAAAAGACGACAGATCAAGCTTCATACGACAAAAATACCAACTGATCAAATCTAAATGAACAAGAAACAAAAATGTGCAGTACACTAATCAGGGGCAATGCAGCCCTTATTAGTTATGTATTGGTTATCTAAGATGTTCTGTCCCCAATTTATATGTAATTTCATTTTATGTTTTATTATTTTCACTATATAAATAAATATCATAACAAACAAAATTATATTTTAGAATTTCCTGAAATTTGTGTGACATGTCATAGGTCAGCTATACTTTAGAGTAGAAAAAACTGAGTAGGCATAATTTGTTGTTTTTCTAGTAATTAGTTAGTGTTTATTAGTTTAATTTCATACCAATTTCGCATTGTGCATGATTAAGGTTTTAATTGTGTAAGTAGTATATGGTTAATTGTTTATTTTAACTTTGAATTTTAAGAATTGCATTAGTAATCACAAAATTAGATTAATTTTATTTTTATTTGTGTTATTAATTTTTTTCCATTAGTTTAATTTTCTAATTATTTAGTTAATTTCATTGTTTTTAGTTTAAATTAATTTTTAATTGTGTGCTTTTTAGCAACTGCATACCATAGTGGGTGTATGAATTAAATATCGGAAAATTTATTTTTTGTATTCATATTTGTTATTTTCTCACATTTTATTTCGTTGTAGGTACAATGATAAGAAGAACAAAAATAGTGCAACAATGAAAGGCAAAGGAGGCACTGAGGATAAGACAAAGAGGTGAAGGGTGTGAAGCTCGCATACCACCAGTGCAAGAGACTGTTGCTCATACACCGACATGACAAGAGATGCTGCATTTTAATGTTAGAGTTCATAAGGAGCAATTCTAGAGGTTTAAG
The DNA here is from genome assembly GCA_027478595.1 of Erythroxylum anguifugum. NCBI lineage: Eukaryota > Viridiplantae > Streptophyta > Magnoliopsida > Malpighiales > Erythroxylaceae > Erythroxylum > Erythroxylum anguifugum. The sequence continues at coordinate 5,660 of JANIPN010139640.1, forward strand.
AACAAGAAGTTTGGGATAGGTAGATGTATAGATTGGGAGGTGTTAGAGCAGACCAACTTAGCCCAGCAAGTTCGAGAACTTATCAATGTTGGAGCATGTCAGGCCAAAACTTATTGAGCAGGTTTTATATCTAATAAATCTCTCAATACACTGTAAGTATACAGATCTTATCTTGTAATATATAAGGTTATCATTCTCACGAGGATTATGCAAGAATAAGTTTGAACCTAACTGTATCTAAGGTAATAAGAAATTGATTTGAATATAAAAGTAATAATAGAAATTGAAACAAATAATAAAACAAAGCAAATAAGAAGTCAGTTGCCAATTATATTAGGGTTTTAATCAGGATAGAGTATTTAGGACTTATTCTTTCCTTTTTTTTCCTTAACTATTTTTTTATCCAATTATGTGTTTGATCCTCGATTTCCTAAGGTATTAATTACTCTTTCTCAAGACCAAATCAATTAACCCTAATTGAATCTAAAAATTCCATATTTGTAACCTCTCGATTCATAAAACTTTCCCTAATGTTTTCAATTAGATATGAAGCTATCTAATAGATAATTAAGTTCTCAAACAAGATCTCTCTTTGAATGATTGTTAATTTGATAATTGAGAGACTATTAAACTTCTAACTCTCGTTGCGCAATCTAATTTGATTACTTTTGACTCACTCTCTCAATTTATTGTTAAGTATAAGCATACACAATTATCACAAACAATAGAATATGTATTGAAATCAATAATAATCAAAGTCAAAAACTAAATCCAGAATAAATCATAATCTAAAATTTAGAACCTCATAAACATGCTAAACATCTTGGAATTTAGATATCACACATCAAGATTGATGAAATAACTAAAAGAAAAGAAGAAAAATTATGTAATTCTTAATATGGAAAGCTAGAATTCTTGGATGCTCTTTTTGATCTCCCACGTTTGATCCACTTTTTGGTATCGATTGCTGCATTTTTTGGTGTGTTTAAAGTCCTTAAATAGTGTATTAGGGTCTTGGGGTCTAATTAGGGTTTTTTTTCACTTTGATGGCTTTCAAAAATACCCCAAACCCTAAAACAGATGACAAAACTCACGCTTGGAAAGTGTCTATCATGATCATGACATAGGGGTCACAATCGTGCTCTTAGGAGTTTCCTCTTTGTCACAATCATGCTCCATGAGGAATGATCGTGATAGAGGCCATGCAACCCCCTACATGCCAGTCACGATCATGCTGCTCATGCACAAACGGGACAACCTTCAAGTATCTTCCATCTTTCTTGTTCTTTAATTATTTGATTTCCATCACTAACAAACAAATTAAACACCTCATGAAACATAAAATTAAGATTGAAATCATTCTCTAAACCACACAAACACTTTTAATATAAACAAAAACTCAAATTAACATAATTATAAGCCTATACATATGATAATCATCTAATAAACACCTAAAAACGTAATAAAATACTTCGGAAAACATAGTATAAACTAAACCTATCAATATCCCCACACTTAAAATTTTTCTTGTCCTCAAGAAAAAAAAACACAAAAAACATATAAGCACACATTCATGCAACATGCAATGATTGTACAATGGCATTGAATCTTATGGAATCAATGTTATCATTCAAATTGTGTAAACATACTAAAATATTTCTTTTATGTTTCAATACTTTGAATTGAATATACACATCAATCAAAATATAAACACTCAATTCATACACCTAAGGTACTTGTAAACATGCATTTATAAGTACGACTGTCAATCCCATGAGGACTATAACAAATAATACAAATTACAACTATAAATCCTATGAGGACTACAACTAATAATACTAACATTTTTTCTATTGTCTAATCCAGTGAAATGAATGGTAGATTTTGAAAATAAAAATTAACATAACTAAAATAACAAATTAGAGATAACATATTAAAGCAATAGACAATAATAAAACAAGCAATTGAATATGAAGATCTATATGTAAAATTCCCTTAAAATCTTTTCTATGATTGAATTTATCTTAATTTCTTGGACTGGTAAAAATTTTAAAGTCATAACTATATTCTTTTTCAAGATAAATAGCACATATCCTTAAGTTGATTAATTAAAAGTTCTCTATAATCAAAACTTTTAAGAATGCATTAACTCTTTCTAGAAATTTCATTGTTAAATTTAACTCTAGCTTAGAAGATTTATATGGTTCTAACTCTAGGATTCTATGCAACTCTCATAATTTGTACCTTGATTTATTCATATGTATGATCTTCTACATTTTTTATTAATTCCTATATCTGATATCTAAAATTGAATCTTTTGTGATTGACCCTAATTTCTTATATTAGTAGAAATTTCAAAGTTATAACTATATTCTTCCTTAAGATACGTCAGATTATGCCAAGCATGGTCTATCTATTTGAGCATACATTAAGTTCTTAGAATTATCACTTGTTTTCCTCATGCATTTGATTTAGCTAACTTTCAACCTAAGGTTCATCTCAAGTTATCTTTTAAAGTCACATCTGAATCTTACATTTGGTCAAAGAGCACCAATGCATGCCAACTCATTAACAATATCTATTTTCCTTACCCACTCGTAAGTTCTTGCCTTATTCTGTCACCTAGAGTATCAAACATTAGTCAAGGCTCACCAATACCTGCACAATATTGCTATCAATACTTAAAGGTATAACACATCACCAACTACGGCTAGTGATATCTATTTAAAACATAAATGTGTTTGGGCTAATGAAGTAAATTCCAAGTACGCCCTGCTAGTTACTCTAATATGTCCACATGATTATGGGCTATGGAAACAACTTATAAACTCTTGTTTACAATCTAAGGTGATTCATTTTGAATGCATTAGCCTTATAACGCAACAGGATGTGATATTAAGACTTAAAGAGTTCAGTACATCATATGGATGATGTGGGCCAATCATGAGTAACACTTGGCAACTTTTACCCACTCTTTCCTCTTACAATCACTATCATCACATTTTAATGGATAATATGTAAAATCACACACTATGGAAAAAAGTGTTTTAAATAACAGACAAAACCATATCAATAAGTATAATTATTGTTGTTTTTTTTATGAAGGCAACATAATTCATATCGCTATAAAAAATGGCACTGTTATAAGTATAAGGTGATAATTTTTTATTAGGAAACAAATACAAAATGTTTCTTTAAGTTTTTACTAAGGCAACACATTAGTTTCAAACTATAGCAATAATGTTAAATACATATTACAACAATTTAGTCTTTTTAGGCAACAATGCTAAATAAAATAAGATAACAAAGTGACTTTTTTTGGCAACAATTTGTAACGATAAAAGAAACAATTTGTTCTTTTGTTACTAATAATATTTAACTTAAAAGCAAACTCTTGTCATTATGTAGGCTACATTCATATATACATTAAAAGCAATATATAGATATTAATGTACTTCTTAACTGCGTACGGATTATCAAAGATAAACAACAAAAAATTGATTATATATAAAATATATAGTCCATAAGGACTTAAAAAATTCAACATTTAACATATTTAAAATACAAAAGCAAATTAATGTGCTTTTATTATTACAAAATACAAAAGCGAATTCTACAATCCTCAATAATTACAAGAAAAATTACATGTGCTTCAACAACTCTTCATCATTTGTAGAATTCGATGTCGATATCAGGCTTCTTCACATTGCTTTGTAACCTTTCTCAAAGTCTTTTGGAAGTATAATGTACCTATTCTTTTGTACTGCATGCATTACTACTTCTTGACAGATAGTTGCAATCTGTGATTAGATATCCAATTATGATGAGGACGATATTATATTCAATATGAGATATTAAGGTGGATATATTGAGCACTGGGCGTTAAAATTGAATTCCGAGAATCATTGCAGACAAATATTCAACAAGATAAATATAAGAGGTGTATGCTTCATTTTTGTTCAGGCCACATGCTTTTTGCAAGCTAATGTATTAGTATCAAAAACTAAAGAAAATGATGTAGCTTTTCTCACATTGTTCACATTAACTAATAGAAAGATTGATAACCACATACAAGACTCACACAACAATTGATAACCACATACAGTACTCACACAACTACTACACAATATGAAGCGAAACCCAACTAACCTCAGTAGCACTAATTTTATTAGGCCGAGAGACAAAGTCTTCCAATCCAATCTCATCACTTATATTCATTTTAAAAGTGTAACCTTGTACAAAGAAAATTAATAATTTCATTTAACTGTCAATTTATCTATAGAAAAGAATCTTGCATGATAATGGGACAAAAGATTTTCTTCTTCCGAGAAGATAAATTCATAGGTCATGTAAAAGAAAGTTTACTTAGAAAACACTTTTTTTTTCTTCTATCAGGCAAAGGAAATTCAATTTTCCTATCCAGCCTTCCAGGACGTAGAGTGTAGAGTCTAAAGCATCTGTTTTATTAGTTTCCATTATGACGATATCATTAACAGTCTGGTCGAAATCATCCATCTAAAGTACATTTCAATAAGGAAAGTAGAAATTGACTGCATAAGTAATATGACTAAATAGACTTAAGACTTAACAAACTAGATATTCAATAATTTTCAGACAACTTAGTTCATCAAAATATCTCTTATATTACCTTAGTTTAATTTAGGTGTAAACCATCTTTAGAGCAGATATACATTTCCATAAGACTAATTACAAGATCTCCTAAAAAAATACCCGATTAAGGAGTTCTTTCAAAATATGTTGAACTTCTCTGTCAACACTAATTTGAGCATCAAACCTTGGAAATAGCATTAACCTCATCAATGAAAATAATTGTAGGATCATTCTCTTTTGCATGTCAAAAAACATCACGAACCATACGAGGACCCTTAAAGTGGAAAAAAGATTGCATTTAAAGGGTAAAACTTACTACGATTACTTAAATGTCAGTAATAAAGTCTAACTCTCAATATGAAGTAGAATAACCTTAATTACACATTGTCATAGCATGATGTCAATAATCGAGACATAAATCATTAAAAATGAATGCTCAAGCAATTGGTGAAAGCACTGACCTATATATAAATGCATAAATATAGTGAATAGAGAGCAAGAAAGAAACTCCAGCATTATCAAGTTGCAACACCTCCCCATCTACTATGTTGCTTGAAATCTCCTCTAAGTTTTTCTAATTTTTCAAATAACTAGTACCAACCAGTGTAGGGAAACCATCGCCACTAGATGAGAAAACTAGAAACACATATAGATATAAAAATATGCAACAATTTGTTTTGCATTTAAATATGATAAAAATGCAGAAAATCAAAGCCTAGAATAAGAGGCACCTACGTGGAACTTTCCAAAGTTCAACTCTGTGTTTAACTCTACCATACCTGTACGATTGATGGAGAAGAATGGGAGAAATTTAAGGCACAATAGTTAAGAGTTCTTGAAGAGTCATATTCTTGTCCATCTATGATAAGATCTTGGTTGGGGGCTTTAACCCATAGAGAATAAGGTGGCTCTGAAACTTAAACATATGTGGTAGGGTCTATCTCTCATTAGACTAAAAATTCTAATGGTCATCATCCACAATCTTTGATGAAAAAGTTTCATTTACCTTCCAATCTCAATAGCAAAGTCACCGTGAATGGTTTTGGGAGTAGAGTCTGAAAGGTTTATCGCACCGATAATCTTACAGCTAGTAGTAACAACATTCTTTCCCTCCCAAATCATGGAAACAACAAGACAAGAGATGACATAGTCAATAAGTTCATTAAAGAATGGCTTGGCAGACCAATTCTAAAAGTGCCTCCCAACAAAAGCAGGTTCTACAGTGATCATCTTCACACCTGAATGAAACAACAGATACCAATTTCTCCTCAGAAAATAACCTTGGCAATGCAATAATTCTGACCTAATCACAATCCTACAAATCAATTCATAATAGGACAAAGGAAGTATCTTTAAGAGAGAAACCCTTCTTCTCAAATTTGCTGATGATTTCTCCAACATGAAACACACCAATGTTATCGTCTCAAGTAACAATGTTGTCGTTCAAAATGGTTTATGAACCTTAATTGAGTGAATCACAAAATAGCGGGCAAATGGGGGTGTTTTTTAAAACCCTTTTGAAAATAGTGCCAAGTCTGTGTACCTTCTTGCTTGCAACATTGTCGTCTCGTCTCAAGTAACAATGTTATCATTCAAGATTGTGACCCTTTTCCAATGCAACACTGTCTTTATAGCTTGTTTTTATTTGTATCAATATGTACTTACAATATTGTCGTTTTCTTGGCTTATTTGATGCAGGAAAGTTATTCTCTCCAAACTTTGGTCTTCTCATTTTTATTATCAATCAAATTTTTTAATTTTTCATAAAAAACATTGTAGTTTTATTATGTATGGTAGCTAGCTACGACAATCTTTGAGGCTGTTTTGTTATTTTTATGGTAGGAAATTTTTATCTCTCCAGATGTTATGCTCCAATTCTTGTTAATTTTTAAAATTTTTAATTTTTTAAAACATAAATTGTAAGGTCCCAAATTATACCCTAGTTGAAATATTACATTTCATGAAAGTAAATGTGATAGGTTTTGAAATTGTGATATGATTGTGAATTATATATGTCTTGAATCTTAGTTTGATGGACCATGATTAGTAACTTGGAATTAATTGATACCATTAGAAAATTGATGTGTTAAAATGTACATTTGGACTAGGAAAATTATCAAGTGGTAAGATAAGTTGGAACATGAAAATTAGTACGACTAAGCCTATAGATTAAATAACATTTGGCAATATTGGTTGAGTGACAAATGACCTAATAGAATTGTGACATTGGTAGCTTAAATGGAGGACAAGTGGCTCACTTCTATGTGTGGCATGTAGGTTGATTCATTGAAAGACATGTGCCCTTTCAAATTTATGACACCTAGTACTAAACAAGTGCTGAATCACTCCAACCTATTTGATGTTTCTGCTGCATTTTCACTATCCTTTGCTCCTCTCCACCAAAACTCTCTCTTACTCTCACAAAACTCCTGGATTTTCTTCAATTTGGATCATTATCACTTGACATCTTTGCAAGATGTTGCATCAAGGAAGCTAGTTCTTGTTATCTTTTATGTTGTCTTTTTGGTGCTAAAATTTGCACCTTGATCTTGGATGTGTGTTGGTTGCTTGGAAGTGCTAGATTTTTTGGTTCTTTGGAGTTAAAATTTGAAGTTAAACATGTAAGGGAATTCTAAACTTGGCATGGAATGTGTGTTATGATGATGATAAATGAGTGCTGGAAAATTGATCCTTGTATGAAAAATTCTGTTTTGGTTTTGACGTATGAAAGATAATGATTTGTGAGTTGCCTAATGAATGATTTTTGAATTAGATTTGGACATGAATTTGATAAGGGATTGAAGCATGAATAACGTAAAATTGAAGCGAAATTGATGGACTTTAGTGAAGGTGTGTTGGATGGAGTATAAAGGAGTTAAATTTGGAAACAAAATGAAGGTCATGGGTGAGTGATCGTGGGATTTGTATGGCACCTTCCCACAGTCGTGGAAAATGCTTTAAAAGGGAAAAAGGTTAGTTTTGTACATTTGTTGGACTATATAAGGTTAAGGCACTTTTTAATGGTGTAATGGACTTAATTAAGGTGTAAAATGAACCTAGTTTAATGTGGAATTAGTTAATTAAAGGTTGAATAAAGTTTGGATTATTAATTAAAGTAATAACTTAAGGAAGGTGTTATTTGATAACAAAGTATCTAATTTTGGAACTTAAGTTGTTAAAGGAATGAAGTTTACTTATGAATGCTAATGTGATTTAAAGAACAAGAGTAATGTGTTAGTTATAAATATTTGTGAATTGGGAACTTTTGTGAATACATGTAATGTGTAATTATTTAATGTATTCACTGGTGCATTATTGCAAATATTTATGCTTATAAGGCATGTTAATTTTGATCAAATGTGAATGAATATGTTAAATTTGAGCAAAATGGAATTAAGTCATATATTATGCACTACATCACTTACATGTGATTTTGAAATCCGAAATGTTTTGTTTTTAATACTGCCAAGTCCTAGTCATGGGTAAATAGGCATGCCTAGAAGGGCCTGCAGCTGCTTCTGTAACTAGACACTAAGGTGTCTTCTATATCTAGACACTTCGGTGTCTTTTGTACTTGACACTCTTGTGTCTTCTGATCTTAGACACTTCAGTGTCTTCTGTTTCAGACTTAAGTCTCTTATGTTTTTGAGATACTAATTATAGGTATCGTCTGTTTTGGTCTCGTTACCTACTTCTGTAAAAAGGACTAACAGACTAACTTGTTTTATATTTTGATATATATTATGATCTAATAAAAGGTAAGTTCTGATGTGATTCAAGATAAGTTCTGATTTGATACAAGATATATTTTGATTTGATACAAGTTCTGTTCTATTCTGACACAATTATATCTTGTTCTGAGATTTGTACATTCTCTTCTGAAGTAATGATGTTCTGGTCTAATACTTATATGTTTTGTTTTGATGCAAGAATGTTATGTACTGATGAATTACATTCTGTTATGAGACAAATAATGTTTGGATTGCTCTTTGATATGAACAATTAAAGATTGCTTATGATATGACTTAATTCAGTACATGTGAATGCTAGGATTGTTGTGTTACATTTAAAGGTGCATGAAAGCATTTGATGAAAAAGTTGTAAAAGTGTGTTAGATTGATTATATAGTGTTAGGATTGTTGCTCAACTTAGTTATGAAATAATGTAATTGCATTATGAGTATACTTGAATTGACCATTGTATCAATACATTTGTTCGTTTAAAAGGAAATGTGCGAGAAAAACATAGAGTAATGAATTTAAAAAATGTGAGCACTTTTTCAACGGGTGATGAAAGTGGTTGATCCAACTTATTCGGTCCTTTTATTTCTTTCAATTGAAAATCTATAAATCACCCACAAACCTCATCTTAATATTGTGACCAGACCAGGGTAACCACAGGTTCATTAGAACGTTCGTTTGTAAAAGCGTGATGTGCATGGTCCGTTTGGGGCGAAAACTAGGAGCAAATTGATTTTTCTTTTTGGGTTTGTGAACAAAGCTGATATTCAGCTTCCGCTTTTATTGTACGACCCATGCCTCGTGCATGAATAAAAAGCCTGTGTTGATGTTAGCGTACATGACAAGTATGATATTGGACAACGCACGTAGATCATCATCAAGCAGTACTCAACCTAAAGGTGCTTCTGAATAAGGCTGGAATCGGGTCCAAAAGAAGTAAATGTCGAAGCCTGAGACATTTCACAATGGGGCTCTTAAGCTCCAAAGGTATTGTGGTAAACGATGCCAGAGTCCATGCTTCTAAATTTGATAATTCAAGATGGTACAAAAGCTTAACTTGATTATCGATGAGAGCTAGAGTGATTTCTTTGTATGATCATACAAATTAGAAAAACTTACCTATACATCACATTTTTCATAAATGCCAAACACGTTCATGCTGGTTTAAGGTCCAATTTTAGCCTCTTTCAGCCACTACAAGTCGGTCAAAAGACTTCCGGTTTCTAGACTTCCGGTCTCTGTAAATTGGACCTCACTTCCGTTAATTCCAGTTCAAAACCAAAGGATTCAACCATATGGTATCTCAAAGTGCACAAGTGACTGACATCGTCACCATTCATCAAACTCATCAATAACCTCTTATTCTAGTTTTTTGATCCTTAGATAACTTCTTCCCGCTGAATCCAGCAAATGGAATTTCACAACCATAGGCGATCTCAATCTTTTTATACAGGCTCATTCTCCTCTCATATTCAACAGCAGTCTCAAATTCAACCAAAATTGCGTACAACATCATCAACCTTTGAACTCCGAAACTGAAAGTCATAATTCCAGATAGTGCAATTGTGCAAAGGTTAAAGAAATTATAAAAAACGCCTCCGGAATACCCTTGACACTTGGGGTTCCAGCCTCCGTATTTTCGCAAGACAAACTTATGACAAGTAGCTTCACAACCTGGAGGATAAAATGAGAAGGAAGAACTCTTGCCTATTATTCACCCTTGATGGTAGTGTAATAGCTTCAAACACAACCGCTCCGACCACCTAATACTCTAAGAAAGTGGTATGTTACAAAAGGATAAAAGTTTTGACATAACAGAAAGACAATAAAGGTCAATAACAAATACTGCAAATCAGAGGGCCGGCCAAATCTAATGCATGCCAGTGTATCACTGATAAAGAAATATCTTTTATGCAAACCGCATAATCCCTGAAAGACCAAATACCCAGCATTCAACTTTCAGCCAACAAGAAAATCAAAGTGATGGCGAAATCGTCATCTGTTTATTTCACAAGGAGAATAATGATAATCAAGCTTTAAGTGCTGCTCCAACTTTAACAAGATCTTCAAGGGCCTTAGAAATTTGTGTTTCAGATAACCCGTTCAGTTTAATACCTCTCTCAACACCCATATCTGCAGAAAACCAAGCATAATACTCTCGTTACTACCACAAGGTTTAATGAATTGCGCAATCTGTTTACTATCAAGCTACATACTCTCCTTCCAAACAAAAAGGAACAATATTCTAGTTCTTTTATCAAGAACCTGAGTGAAGCTTCAACTGTCCTTTTGGAGACTATTCAATATGAGCAGTAGTGAAGCAAATCAATACTTGAACAAAGAGACCATGTTAAAGCCACACCAACCCGAATGTTTAGTTGGAAAAAGATAGAGCACAAGTAATCAGCAAGCAAAAAAATAGTCAATCACATCAAGTATATACTTCCAATCTCAGGTCAAGTGCATATAGGATGGAGACGAGAAGTTTAAAAGAATGGAGAAATTCTGGCAAACATGATCAAGGATCCAAATACAGCTTTGCAATTGACATCATATGGTTCTGCCACTATATGGGCTACACCACTACATGGAAGTCCTTAATGACGCCTGAAGCATAAATTCTAAAATCCTGTAAACAAGCACCATTAAGCCCCACTACTATCTGAACCCAGGAAATTGAAGTCAGTACGATCCACGAGCAAACAAAAAGCCTAGTGGAAAAAATAAAGGTAAGCAGAGCTCTAATTTACGAGCAGTAGCATGTAATAAATGACAAAGCCTTCATGAATTGTAAAACTTTTCTTTGCTTCCGTTTATGAGACAATAAATGGAAGAAGAGTGAGGCCAGTGTCCAATAAGAATCTGATCCGTCTTGTGCACAACAATTTGCATCTAAGAGAAAGAAAACAATGAAAAGAAGTCGGAAAGCAAAAATGCTTGAAAGGAACAGCTTAGCATTTGATGGGGATTGTTTAAACCGAAGATAAGAATAGGAGATGAGACTAAATTACCATATCGAGCCCATAACTGAGGCTCAATCCCATTGGCTTCACGGATCAAAATTGGGAGTTTGGGGTTGAGAGTCTTTAGATCCTTGTAATTTTTCTCCACGAAAGCTCTGTCATTCAATTTTCGTTCCAATTAAAAGACAGAATGGAAGTAAAACTAAACAACACAGGCTTAATTAAAAAAGAAGAAACCTAGCAGAAGAACTTGAAGGTGAAGTTTGGCACAGCAGAATACGAAGTTCCTTAAGATGCTGCGAAAGTTGCCCTCTCCATCCCATTTCCCCTTTTGTTTCCGAAACTCCGTCCCCGTCTCTCCTCTCTGGTGTTTGGTTTGGGATTCGATATTCTTGCTTTTCTCTTCAACTAACCATGATTTTTACCAATATGGGTTGGATGTAAGCAAAACAAATAGAGGCCCAATTATCTTTGGATCCACTCTAACATTGTATTTTGTTGGATTTATCATTTTATGATAATTATTAGAACTAAGTGAAAAGTTTCCTAGCACCTCACAATTTGCTTCATTTTACTTCAAATTATGTGTATGTTTGACTTTTAATCTTTTTCTTTCTAATGCTTCATCTTTTCCTCGTTACTCTATAACTCAAAGTTATGAATACCGTACCGAGCTTGATACTGGATTGAGCTTTGGAACGGAACTGTACCGGTACCGGTCGGTACATGGTACCATTTCGGGATATTTTTAAAATTTATAAAATAGTCCCTAAAATTTTTAAAAATTACAAAATAGTCCAAATTGATATATTATACAGTTGTATTGTATACTTTACTAGTTTACTGTTTACATCAACTATGCTTTCAAACATCTTAATAATAAATAATAATGACAATTAATTTGAAATAACAATAATTTTTAAATATTTTATATATAATAATAACCACAATTAATATAAACAAAGACAATCATCATCATACAATTATAAAATTAAGAATAATACAAAGCATTTA
>JANIPN010140038.1:0-49798 GCA_027478595.1 Erythroxylum anguifugum
AGTCAGCCCGCACGGACAAAGAGAGATGAAAAAAGAAAGAGAGGGAAAGAAAAAAAATCAGAAAGGGCCAGAAAGCGAGCTCGCACGGAGCGATTCCTGTGGTCGGCCTGGCCAGTCATCGCAATTTATTTTGGCTGGTCCAATACCCTTGCTCATCGTCAGCCACTTTCATTTCCTTCTCCACTTGGCGAGCGGCGGGAGCGTCCACGCCTAAAGCGCCCCCGGCGCCTCTGACCACGCGACGACTTGCTCATGCTGCTGATGCTGCTGCTGCTGCTGCTGCTGCTGGCAATAGTGTTTTGCCTACCGTATGCTACTAGAGTCGTACATACCTCTGAATTATTGGTAGATGATCTACTTTCCTGTTTCGATGTCTTCTCGCTTGTAGAATAGGAGAAGCTGAGAGAGAGAAGAAAGCGATGCCGTAGAGATACGGATTGGTCCGCCAAGATTGGCTGGCTGGCCAGGTACCAGTACCTGGTAAACCCAACAAGCAGCACCAGCAAATTCACCCCTTCTGCTGGCCGAGCTTCTCGCTTTGCCTCCGTCGCCGGCGCGCCCGTCACAAATCTCTCCGAGGCGAGTACCGTGGGATTGCGGCATCGCGCTTCTGGATGGCTGATAGACGGGAAATTAAACGTCGACCTTAGCGGCTAAATGCATGTCGATCCCATCACTGGTCTGCATCCGATATCTGCCCAACACGAGGACGACGTTCGAGCATTCCCACACACACACACATACGCACGCACGCACGCACACGGCTGCAAGCTGGCAAAACAGATCCCACTGATCCTCCCTGTGTCCTGATATATCCGATCGTCACGATCGTCAGTTCGCGGACATGGATAGCCATCACCGTCGTAGCAGATAACGAGCTGAAAGGCATGCGCAAACAAGCTTGTGTCTCGGGTAGGTCGATCTGGCGCCGGATAGCCTGAACAGCCTGCTGCCGGTCATTTACGAAGGAGCAGGACCTGTGTGGCACCTGTCAATGATGATACTAATCCTACGTGATACTGATTGGGTGTTTTGACAGCTGTGACAGCTCATTACCATCAGCTGTAGCAGCATCAGCCGCTGTGAGCTGGACATCTTTCCTTTTCTCCCCCTTTCTCTCCTTCTCCTTTCCCTTTTCTATAGGGGCCAAGAGATGAACATCTTTCGAGGATTTCGAGGCGCGTGGTGCAAGCAAGAAACAAAACGAGGCGCGACGGCCACCGAGGCTGACATGATGGCGGCTGGCAAACGGTTCGCGTTTCCCCGTTGGTTGCTACGGCGGCACATGAGCTGCTGCTGTGTGTGGTAGCATCCGCCCTTTTCGACGCAGGTACCGCGGCCCGCTGATTGGCCCCATCTTCAGTTAGCCCTACACCTCACCTGCAGACCGGAGGCACGTCGAACATCCCAAATTGCACAGGTGATCGTCAGGCGCTTGGTACTTGCTGTGAGTGCGTCTGATGGTTTTGTTATCGTTATTTCCGCTGGAGAAAACGCCAGTAACAGCAATTGAGCATTAGTCAAAGGCATCCCGAATGAAACTTTCAAGAGATGCTAGTCGATATCCGCGATAGATCTGAGAAGGCAAATTGAAGATGCTCTCTCTTTCCACCCTGCCTTTCTTTGCTGCTGTGCCAGATCAGGCGAGGGTGTAAGCGGTAGATTTTGCACGCAATTTGCCGCCAACATGACTGCTGACTGTCCGCAATCTGCCAGCTCGCCGTGGCGGCCTGCTGAATCTCCACTGTGCTTGGCCTGTAGATAGCATCTGGTGCTCCCTCACTCCACCTTCTCGTATCTTGAGGTGGAACTCTGTGCTAGTGAAGGCTTGTTTCCGCTCTCGGGAATGGAGATTAATGTCACAATCGATCTCAACCTGCGGTATGTCCAGGCGCGATCGCACCACTAGAACTACATCTGCCCTTACCGCTACGGTAGGAACCCACGGACATATTATCATAGCTGTACCATCCCTTTCTTGCACACGTGGTGGTTCAGCCGATTTCCAGATCATCACCCTTTTATTCTTCTAGAAGCCTTCTTCTACACTATGGGAAGTCTGGGCGTGTGGACATTTTCGACATCAGTCATGGTCTCTGAGAGAGAGAGAGAGAGAGAGAGAGAGAGAGCACGCTTCCGGCCTTTCATCAGGCTCAAAGGTAGAGCCCTTCAGGCTCACCTTCCTGCTTCGTCTTCATCACGCTCTCTCGCGCGCTCCTAAAGTCTGCCATCTGCACGCGCATGCGCCGTTCACGCAGAGCACGCAGTCCAGCCTCCGAACAGATCGCCTTGATGTCCGCTCCGCTCAGGTCGTCCTTCTGCGTGATAAACTCCTCCAGGTCGACATCTTCGCCAAGGCTCATTTTGCTGGTGTGGAGCGTGAAGATCTTGCGCTTGGTGTTCTGGTCTGGGTTCTCGAAGAGGATCTTGCGGTCGATGCGCCCAGGACGGATCAGTGCCGGGTCCAGTGATTCTATCTTGTTCGTGGCCATGATGACCTTGACGTCTCCTCGATCATCGAATCCGTCCAGCTGGTTCAGGAGTTCCAACATGGTGCGTTGAACCTCACGCTCGCCGCCAGAAGTGCTGTCGTAACGCTTTGTGCCGATTGCGTCAATCTCGTCGATGAACACGATCGAAGGCGCGTTCTCTGCCGCCACCTGGAAGAGCTGCCGGACCAGGCGAGGGCCATCTCCCAGATATTTCTGAATCAGCTCAGACCCCACGATTCGTAGGAAAGTGGCACTAGTTTGGTTTGCCACCGCCTTTGCGAGGAGCGTCTTGCCCGTGCCTGGCGCACCGTAGAGAATCACGCCCTTTGGCGGCTTTATGCCCATCTCCTCGTAGAGCTCAGGATGCAGCAGTGGCAGCTCCACCGCCTCTCTGACTTCCTGGATCTGTGACTCGAGCCCTCCGATATCTGCGTAGCTCTCCGTGGGTGCCTTGTCCAGCTTCATGACGCTGACGCTGGGGTCGGCATCGTCGGTCAGGACGCCAACAACACTGACGCTCTTGTGGTGCAGCAGCACGCTCGCTCCCGGCTCCAGCAAGTCCTTGTCCACAAAGCTCATGATCGACACGTAGAACTCAGGGCCCGTGGCACTACTCACGATGGCGTGGTCGTCGTCGATAATCTCCTCGAGATTTCCAACACCCATGGGGCTGCCACGCATGTCATCCACCCTGCTGCGTTCGTCCGCGTTCCGATCCAGAGCATCGCTGTCGCCTCCCGCCGTCTGCGGCGTCTTGTCCTTGGCTGCCTTGGCCTTTCGAAGCCGCTCCTGGTTCTCCACAAACTCCTCCTCCAGGAGCAGGTGGTCGTGAATCCGCTGCATCCGGAGATATCGAAGCTTGCATCGCGCTGTCGGGTACACTGCCGGGAGTTTGGCTGATGCATTCGGGCCGGCTTGCTTCCTCTTCTTGCGACCTATCCGGGTTGTGGGTGGCGGTGGCTCGTACTTGGGCTTGTCCTTCTACTCTCTCTGGATCAGCATCTATCTCAACAAAGCAGACAGTCGGGCTGCTTCTTCTTTCCACATGGCAGTTCTCCTTATCATTTTTTTCTTCGAAGTGCTTTGAAGCCTTGGCCATGCCGTTCTCCTCTCTCTCCTCTGCCACATGTCCAGCTTTTTGGAGACTTACCTTCTTATCTTTGTCATCTTTGCCATCCTGCGGTGGACCGCCAAAACTCGACTGTCCTTGACCCTGAGCATAGTCAGCATATGTTCAGATTGTAGAGGAGGCAAAGGTACCATTTTTGCGACGGTATTCTGAGTTTGTGCCTATCTATTTGAGCGATGGGTGAGGTGGTGGCAGCAACAACCCAGTCGCTGACGGAGCAGGCAAGAGAGAGAGCCTTGGCAATGGCGGCGTCACCTTCGGCTACAAGCGCGCTAAATCCGGTGGCATGCTGCTGTGAGAGCTTGTGCAGCCTGACACGAGACGAATGGCTTCAGTACACATCATATCAGATGCCAGCTCGATGAAACTCCTCTCTTTCATAATACCATTTGAAGGTCTACAGACATTAATATCTAAGTAATCGTCATAATCCATGCATCTTATCTTACGGCCTCGGTGACAGGAACTCAGAGTACGGACGGTGTCAGCCAGTCGTCTGTTGTAGTGCCCAGAACCTACATTCATCCTCATCAGAAGTTCTCAGATCAGTCTGGTGGTTTCCCCTACCTGATGCTTGCGATCGAAAGAGTGTGCTCTGAGACGACTGGCTCGAGACAAAAAGTGCGAGCACAGACACGAACAGATTGACCACTCCTCCAAATTCACAACACCACCCCCTAGCATCTCGTAGCTTGCGGCCTGCGAGATCCCACACCAAAACATTCCTGTGGAATAAATTCACGTTCTACCAATAAACCACTCAGCAAACTCATCCTGCCGAAAAAAATAAAAAATAAAAAGCAAGGGAAAAAAATAGGACTCGACAGGCTGCTCCGGGCTTGCTTCGGCCGGGCCAACTCTCAGATTGAAATTCGTTCTTTAACCATCGAAGAAAACACGCCATGGCCTCGGGAAATAGAGCCCGGAGAATTCAGAAGGAGTTGGCAGAGCTTTCGAGTGATAAAGAGTCGGAGATCACGGCCTGGGTTGCCGATTCAGGAGATGACATGTTTCATTTGAAGGGAAAGTTCAAGGGCCCGCCGGATACACCTTACCAGGGCGGGGTCTACATCATCAACATCAAAGTGCCGACAGAATACCCCTTTCGGCCGCCTGAAATGCGCTTCGACACCAAGATCTGGCACCCAAATGTGTCGTCCCAGACTGGGGCAATCTGCCTGGACACGCTTAGCTCGCAGTGGTCACCCGTGCTGACCATCAAGTCGGCCCTGCTCAGTCTGCAGTCGCTGCTTAGTACGCCGGAGCCCAAAGATCCGCAGGACGCCGAGGTGGCCGGAATGCTGATGCGCAACCCCAAAGAGTTTGAGCGAAAGGCGACCGAGTGGGCCGTTCGTTATGCCAGCGCGCCAGAGAGAGAGATGGGCGAGAGCAGCGGCGGGTCGGATACAATGACCAAAAAGGAGAGGGAGCAGCGCAGCAAGGAGGAAGTCGAGGCCGAGCGCCTCGCCAGCTACCACGGTTTTCCGCCATCTATGGTAGATAGGTTCTGCGACATGGGTTTTGAACGGCAACAGGTGGTGGATGCCATGGAGTTTGTGGGAATAGACCAGAATGAGGGTGAAGACTATGAGCTGGAAGAGGCCTACATGGGTGACATCACCGCCCGTTTATTTGGCGAGCCCTAAGGTTCTTTTTGGCAGTTGCCAGTCTGGATCTCTGCTGCAGGAATTGGAGTTAGAGGCGTTCCTCATGAGTACCATGAATCACGATGCTTTTGTTTTCTTAAAAAGGTCGGCAGACAGCCACGTTGGCCTACGCTTTGATGCTTCCAGTAAGAGGAATGAAGGGCATTTTCCCCAGTCGGTACACATCAAGTCAAACTCTGATTTCGAAAGTTTGCCTTGGACGTGAACGTAGGCAGTAGTTAGGATTTTTCGTCGGTACGTAGGTATCAACTGTATCCGGTCTACTAACAATAGGGCTGTCGATCGACGTATGCCAAGAAATGGAAAGGCGTGAGTAACGGGTGGGATATCATAGTATCCCGCTCACCGCGCCTGATTTTTTTTTTTTCCCCTTCCCGTTCTCTCTGAGCCGCGCATCAGGCTCCGAATTTTCACATCCCTTTCATAAGCCCCTTCCTATACCTTCTGCATTCGAGCAGATTCTCGAGCTTTGCAACCTGTAATTCTCTGCACGAGACAAATTGCTCACAATTGGATCCCTTTGACTAGGTTGATCCTCCAGGCTTTCTTTCTTTTCATTCTCGAGTACCCCGCCGTTCACACCCGGACTTTTCACCCCGCCACGCTTCGAGCAAAACTTTCAAACACCCGGCAAATCTCTCTTTGTCCTTGGTCCAACGATGGTTTCTGCTTCCAAGGCTGCCCGTCAGGCCAAGCGCGCTGCTGAGGGTAAGGAGCCAAAGAAGAGCAGCAAGCTCGCCGACAAGAAGGCAGCAAAGGAAGGCGAGAACGGTCTCCACGATGCCGACTCGGATGGTGCAGTCCCGGGAGATGATGGGCCGGCCACCAACGCTAAGAAGATGAAGGAGGTGGAGAAGTTATCGGAGCAGATGGACAAGCATGGCCTGTCTGACCGCGTCACTACAGGTGTGCTGGCTTCGGTGCCTACCAGCAGAGACACCAAGATCACATCTGCTTCGCTCGTGTTTCACGGTCGAGTTCTGATCACCGACAGCACTCTAGAATTGACTTACGGGCGCCGTTACGGCCTCCTGGGAGAGAACGGATGCGGAAAGTCGACACTGCTCAAGTCCATCGACAAGCGCGAATTTCCAATCCCGGAGCACATTGATATCTACCTCTTGAACGAGGGCGCCCCTCCATCCGAGTTGGGCGCACTGGAGTGGGTAGTCAGAGAGGCCGAGAACGAACTGGCGAGGCTTGACAAGCTAGCCGAGGAGATTCTGGAGAAGGAAGGCCCTGACAGCCCTGTGCTCGAGGAGTTGTACGAGCGCATGGATAGCATGGACCCGTCCACCTTCCAGACGCGCGCCTCGCTCATCCTGACGGGTCTCGGTTTCAACAAGGTGACCATTCATAAAAAGACCAAGGACATGTCCGGTGGATGGCGTATGCGAGTCGCTCTGGGCAAGGCGCTGTTTGTCAGGCCTGCCTGCCTGCTCCTGGACGATCCAACCGCGCACTTGGATCTTGAGGCTTGCGTCTGGCTGGAGGAGTACCTCAAGAAGTGGGACAAGACACTCGTGCTTGTCTCGCACTCGATGGACTTTTTGAACGGCGTTTGCACCACCATGATAGACATGCGTCAGAAGAAGCTGCAGTATTATGGTGGCAACTACGACACGTACATAAAGACCCGATCTGAAAACGAGACCAACCAGATGAAGGCCTACCACAAGCAACAGGAAGAGATTGTGCACATCAAAAAGTTCATTGCCTCTGCCGGTACCTACGCCAACCTGGTGCGGCAGGCCAAGTCGCGGCAGAAGATCCTTGACAAGATGGAGGCTGACGGCTTGATCGAACCCGTTCAGACGGACCGTGTCTTTACATTCCGCTTCGCCGAAGTAGAGAAGCTGCCGCCTCCGGTCTTGTCTTTCGATGCCGTGACTTTCAGCTACAGTGGCAAGAAAGAAGATAACCTTTACGAGAACCTCGACCTCGGTATCGATATGGACTCTCGGACGGCGCTTGTGGGCCCGAACGGTGTAGGCAAGTCGACGCTGCTCCGCTTGATGACAGGCAAGCTCAGCCCCTCATCTGGAAGCGTCAATCGGCACACTCACCTGAAGCTCGGGCTTTACAGCCAGCACAGCGCAGAGCAGCTGGACCTCACCAAGAGCGCGCTTGACTTTGTTCGCGACAAGTATCCCGAAAAGTCACAGGACTACCAGTACTGGCGCCAGCAGCTTGGCAAGTACGGACTGAGCGGCGACTCGCAAACAGCGCTGATGGGGACGCTCTCCGAGGGTCAACGCAGCCGAGTAGTCTTCGCTCTGCTTGCCATTGAGGGCCCGAACATGCTCCTGCTGGACGAGCCGACCAACGGTCTCGACATTCCGACAATTGACTCGCTGGCTGACGCCATCAACGCGTTTGATGGCGGTGTGGTGGTCGTTTCTCACGATTTCAGGTAAGAATTGATACAGTCATCCAGTTTAGATCTCACATACTGATTGTTACAGATTGCTCGACAAGATTGCAAAGGACATCCTTGTCTGCGAGAACAAGACCACCACTCGATGGGACGGTTCGATCGGACAGTACAAGAACTATCTGAGGAAGAAGATGATTTCCAACAACCAGGTTTAAGCATAAGAACTTGGGTCAGATGTTTCTTTTTTCTTCGGTCTGCCAGCATCGAATTGTCGAGAAAAAAAAATAGAAGACACGGCCTGCATGACAGGCAGCAAAAGATGGAGGTGATGACCTTATGATGGACGGGCATTGCCATGGGTCAGGATAGAACAGTCCCATTGCTGAGGATGGAGTTCAGGCTAATTCATTTTCATAATATTAAATATGCTCGACTGTCCCTCATTGTGCCAGCGCTGGCCAATCTTGTGAGTGTAGACGAGGCAATACATCAAGTATGCTGTGGTCGATATGACACATAGTCACATCAATAATGTTGTAGGGTTGCCAACTGGCAAATTTCCACGTACTCACGACAGTCTTACATCAAAATGTAATAGAATGATAATAGGGAGCGTGGTAGACAGGATAGCTCGGAGAACAGAAAGGATGACTACAAGGACTGACCACCTCGACTGACCACCTCGGCTGGTGTTTCTGAAAGCATGATGAGGAGTAAAATTTTGAGAGGTAGGGCCTTAAGTAGGATAGCAAGTATGCTGTTCCAAATGCATCCATCGATCAACGACTCTACCAAGTTCCGCCAGAAGACCGTGATGGCGGTTGGTATTGTCCAAAGCCTGACATGCCGGAGTTTCTTCCGTGGCATCTGCTTGCCAGTCGTGGTGCCTGGCGAGTCAACAATTTCCTTAATGATAGCCACATTTTCCCATGCATCTGGAACTGAGACGACCATCAACACTGTCTCACTATGGCTCAAGGAGAAGTTCTCAGCGAAGACGACGTCTACAGAACCTCGACCCAGTTTCGGAAATGGTCCTTTTCTGAAGAAACCCTCGCGTCAGCTCGTCAAGCGACCAATGAAGCAGCTTCGAAAAGGATTCGCAAGCTCCTGCAGCAGCAGCAACCCGACATCGACACACTGACTGTGGATGAGGAATTGTTTCTCGTCAAATTTTACAGCGAGAAGGTTATGGAGCTCGCAAATTTCCAGAAGATACCGGCAGAGGTTGCGGCGACGGCAGTGCAATTCTTGCGGCGCTTCTATATCCTGAATTCGTGCATGGACTATGACCCGAAGAATATCTGCACTTCTGCCCTCTTCCTTGCGACGAAGACGGACAATTTTTACATGGGACTACGAGATTTTGCCGAGAACGGTAGAATGAAGCCGGACGACATCATTGCACCAGAATTTCGGCTGATGCAGGGCCTGCAATTTGCTTTTGACGTGAGGCATCCACGACGTGGTCTCGAGGCCGCAATGATGTTGTTCGAAGACATTTCGCACGGTAAATACCTGTCACCAACCGGTGAAGACCCGGCCGAGCTGCAGCGACAACTGGAGGCAATCTGCGGGATTGGTCAGGCCAGGGCCGAGAGGCTTCACAAGATGCACACTGCAGTGAGAGCCCTGCTACGCAGTGGAGCTATACTCACTGACGCCTACTTCCTGTACACGCCGGCGCAGATCTGGCTGGGAGCGTTGCTGGCTTCTGATCAAGAGCTCGCCGATTTTTACCTGAACTGCATCTTGGCTGGAGTGCCACAGGCAACAAAGGAGGTCATCAAGCAGACGGTAAAGGGATGCTCAGAGCTGATCAGTTCGAGCACGGCCACTGATGACAGGGAACGCAAGCGAGTCACCAAGAAGCTCAAGCAGTGCTCCAACCCAGAGACTGCGGATCTGGTCAAGCTCAATGCGGCGCAAAAGCGAGAGGCGGGCGAGGCGGGCGGCAACGCTTCAAAGAAACAGAAACTCGAGAATGGCTCTAAAAGTGATCCGTTTGGACCGTCAATAGATGCTCGTTGAGGACTACGAAGGTGGGAAACAACAGTGGGGGAAAAAAAAAAACGATGCTGGCTGCACTGCTAGTGGTAGGAATGCAAGCAGCAAAGCAGAACAGGCAAAAGTCTTTCTTGTTCATGGCTGTCATTCTTCTGATGCTAACCTTAGCTATGAAGACCAAACTCCACCCTCCCTTTTCTCTTCCGCCATCTCCACCTTCCCTAGGAGGAGAATTTGGTAATGGCCACGAAGTAGTGGTAGTCAAGGTTGCCTACCAAGAAAGGCGAGAGACGAGCCAGGACAGAGGGGAGCTTCGCGATCACGGCGGCGCTGAAGTTGTCGGTACCAGTCTGGAGCTGCTGAAGATCGCTCTTGACCAGACCGTTGGCACTGAAGCCTAGCACAACAGTCTGGAATTGCGGGTACTTTGCAATGAGGGTGTTGAGCGAGTCATACACAGCCGGGGTCAGACCGACGATGGCGTTGACAACGTTGGCGGCATCGGTGTTGGAGAACTGGCTCGATGCTTGGACATCCTTGGTGGCCTGGTTTAGCGAGTTGGCCAGATCGCTGGACTGGCTGTTGATGGCGAGCGCGGTCAGGGTGTCGCCCTTGAAGTTGGAGACGGTCTGGTTCAGCTTGATGGCCTTGCTCTGAATTGTGGCAATATCCTTGAGCACCGTGGCCGCGTCCCGCTTGACGATCAGGTTGGCCGACACAGAGGCTGCGACGGCCAGGAACGTGGTGATGATAGAGAAGCGCATTTTCTGTGTGTTTTGTTAGTGCGTGAGCGAAGAATCAATTTTGGCTGAAGTGTATAAGAAAAAGTAGAGAGAGAGACTCACGATGACCTGCGTTTGCAAATTGCCTGGCACAGAGAAGAGACAGAGATTGAGGCGAAACTGCCAACTACATGTCATTGACCATTTCCCACGCACATGCTGGAGCAGTTGGACAAAAAGATCGGCAGAACGGTTGGTCGGCCAAGCGTTGCATCCCCCCGCAGGCTAAGAAGCTTAATTTTTAACTACCGCAAGCCACGGTGCTGGGGTCAAGTCAGGAACCTCGGGATGAAAAAAAAAAAAAAAAAAAGCTCCGTGCTCGACAAAGTCGACTTCCCATTTCTTCCGAACGTGAAATTCGCATGTCGATCGTTATGTGCTCTCTGCGTGTGGGCCCCAGCCATGCCTGCTGCTTAAGGTGCTCGGAATTTCTGGCTCGAATTCAGCCGAACCCAATACTCTGGCGTTGAGCGATTTTTTTCCCCTCCTTCACTCTGGATGGTGGCGAGAGGCGCAAACAGTGAAAGGCTGAATGGCCACAGTTCTGGCCGAAGAGCCATGGCTGAGAACAACCACATTGGATACAAGGATTCTCGATCTTGATGGCAGGTCTGTCTGGCACTAATGCATAGATGAAGCCATGTTTTGAGAGCTAGCATGTCTAGCTCTTCAGCTCCCGATGATCCCCGCGTCCTCGACAGCCCCAACCTGCGCCCTGGAGCCGCAGGTCAGAATTTTCATGGCAAATGCAACGACGGCAGAATCGGCGCTAGGGATCGCTAGTTCCTGCTTGACTCTTTCTGCATGGGAAGTTTTGGCCCCATCTGATCGTGAATTCCAACATTGTCTTCTTGCATGGGAGAATGGTGTGATGGACTGATTCAACCCCGCAAGGTTTTGTTCGGTGGTGGCACACGCCTATCGTCCCAAGTCCGGTGGGATCTGGCAAATCATCTCGTTGTATCTGGGACAGTTTCCGAGAGCATCGGATTTTGACGACAACCAAACTCGAAGTGGCAAAAATGTGCTGCAGGCTGACAAGCTCAGTTATGATCGAAAAGGTTCAGCTAATCAAGCTTTTGTTGGAAAACTCGGACGAAGAAATGTGCCCGCGCCTTAAACCACTTGCTCCTACATAGCGAACAACGCCAAAATTTTGGTTGTAAGTTGGCTACACTTGCTACACTTGAACTTGTACTACATATTCACAACAGACAAAGCTAGGAGTACAGCAACGGTGTTTTGGACAACTCGATTGATTTCATTTGTTCGACTACTGAACCTCTGACCCGCAATCCGTCATCGATCATGACGCTGTGTTGACCAGTCAGCTTATTCTCCTAGAATGCAATTGCCATCAAAACTTACCTTGCCCTCCATATGCCACAATGGCATTGTTGAACGCTTGGTCCATTTGGGCGACAATTGTGGGCGCAACAGAGGCTTCCAATGCGGCGAGTTTGGCGACGAGGTTTTTGGCGAACAGGTCGGTAGTCTTCTTGAGCCCGTACAACGAGTAGAGGACCAGCGGGCTGTACTCTCCGAAAGTTGCCCTCTTGGCTGTCGTCGCCTGGAGCGTCTTGTTGACAACGGGCTGGAGCTGGAGCACGGCGGAGGAGATGTTGATGGATCCCGGCTCGCCATATGGCTGTGAAGCTGCCGCGTTGTTGGCCGCCGTCGTCAGGTTCTTGTTCAGCTGGACGGCAATCTGCTGCACCGCCAGCGAGAACGGAAGGCCGGCGACGCCGCTGACATTGACGTTGTTGACCGCCGTCTGCAGCTGCTGTAGACCGTTGCTGATGACCTTGATGTCCGCCAGAGTCTGAGTGGCATCGCCGACCACAGAGCTGGCCAGGAAGGCACACATGAAGTAGAAGGGCCTCATGTTGAATTGCTTGGTTTGTGCACGCGCGCGCGAGAATTGGCCTGGATTGCAGAAGGTACAGTGAGAGCGGGTGACGGGCTGAGAGGAGAGGGGAGATTGAGGCCAGATGAAGGGTGTTTTGTCGAGCGAAGATGCGCGATGCCATGTGCCTTCGCCTTCACCCATCAGAAATTTGCCGAGCTCGAAGTCAGCACGATCGGCGGGGATGTGGAGCCTTGCAGGTTTCCTGGCTGAAAGCTTAATATCCACCACATCTGGGGTGCTTTGCGCTCCACCCTTCCCGTCTCCCAAGTCAACGGGCTTCCCTCGGCAAGCTGATCACGGCACATGTTGTGCACACAAGTAATAGAGGAACAAGGTCAGAAACTGCACGACATGCAAAAGCAGTCTCGCGGACGGTCTTTTCCCCTTCTCCAACTCAGGCGACCATCAATACTCACCACCAAGATGATGCATCTCACTGCTGCCGCAGCTTTGCTGCTTGCTGGAACCGTCTCAGCTCAGACTGCTGGTAAGTTGGGGATGAGAAAACAAATCTTCACGTCCCATCTGTCTAACGCAATCGCCAGTCTCGCAGCAGGTCTTCAACCAGCTCGTCCGCTACACGACGTTTGCTGGCGCTGCGTACGCAGACACCTGCGCGAAGCCGCCGTTTGGCTCGACCGCCGTCAAGTACTACAACGACGACTACACAGACACGCAGGCCACTCTGTTCCGTGATGACACGGCCAAGGAGATCATCATCTCCTTCCGCGGCACCTCCTCGCCTCGCGATGAGGACACCGACTTGCTCTTCACCCTCGTCCCGTTGAACCTGCCGGGAACATCTTGCTCAGGTTGCAGGGTGAGCAGTAGCGCTTTTTATGATGTTCAGTCTTCCCACGGCTAACTCGATCAGGTCCACAACGCCTTCCAGACGGCGTACAACCGTGTCGCCAGCGCCATCCAGTCCGACATCAAGAGCCAGCAGTCTCAGTATGGCGGCTACTCAGTCGTCGTGACTGGCCACTCGCTCGGCGCTGGTCTCGCCTCTCTGGCCGGTACCTCGCTCGCAGCATCTGGCATCTCGCCACTCAGGGTCTACAGCGTTGCCGAGCCGCGCAACGGAGACCCCAACTTCTCAACCTACGTCAACAAGCTCATTCCGACAGCAAACTACTTCCGCATCACCCACTCCAACGACGGTGTTCCCCAGATCCCGCCCACCCTTCTGGGTTACCAGCACCACGGCACCGAGTACTGGCAGAGCGGCAACACCTCCCAGAGCGCTGCCACCACCTACCAGTGCCCCGGCGTTGACCCGACTGTGAGTTGCTCTCTCTCTCTCTCTCTCTGATTTTTGTTGTGCCCCCAATACTAACTGTTTCCGCAGAACTGCAACGCTGCTCAGGACTACGGTCAGAACGTCATCAACGGCGCTCACCTGTTCTACTCCAACATGGTCATTGGTAACGCCCTGAACAACGTTCCGTGCGGTGCTACCGTGCCATGAAAGGCTGGGATTGGCTTATGATAGCTCATGTAGCGGAAAGAAATGAATTTGTGTCAAGTGGCCTTTTGCTCAGCTCTAATCAGTATCGCCTCCTTTTGTTTTTGCATAGCAAAGACGCAAGATGAATTGACGAGTCATTTGCGATCATGCCTCTGAGTATTTGTAACCGTTGTTGCGTTATTGAACGGACTGAAAAGGAATAAATACATCTGTAAGAATTATTTACGGTTCTTCTTTTTTGGTGCCAACCAAGCTTCCTTTCAATGTCAGGAAGTGGTCTCCGCCATCAAGCACTCGGAGCACCATTATGTCCTCCAAGTCGGCTGGGATCTGCTGTGCTGTCGACGGGTCTTCGGCGTCGATGGAGGCGGTGGCGGTCCAGGAATCCCCAGGTGAGATGCAATATGTGCTCGCAACATCGTCGATGCTCGCAAGGCTCAATGGGCTGTGGTCACAGTCAATCTTTAGCCAGGGGCGAGGTGAACCGTCTCCCTGCTGCAGGACGAACCCGAAGTTGACATCAACCGGACCGGTGTTGGCCACTGTGATTGATCGTGATACTTTCTGACCGGTATGAATCTCGCCAAAATCGATCAGCTCCCGCGACGACGTTCCCTTGAGAGTTTCAACTGCCACCGAGAGCGTCGGTCTTGAGTCGTTTTCCTTGCGGTCAAAGTCCCTAGCTACCTCCCGATTGATTGCCGCTTTCTTCTCCGGGTCGACCGAAGTGTACGTCAGCTTGAAAATGGCATCAAGCGGCTTGTGGTCGGAGGATAGGACGCGCTGATGGGAGACGTAGTGCTCGAGCTCGATGCTGTCACTTGAACCGTCCTCCTGGCTCGCATCACCTTCGCCGTGATCAGATCCCGAGCTCGGCTGGTAGCCGTCCTCTTCTGGATCGTAGTCAAACTGCTCAGACTGTGTCCCCGTCTCTGCTGCCGTATCCTTCTGCCCCTGTAGTTCAGCCGAACCCGCCCCAGTCGCGGAGCCAGCCGTGGTTGACACGGGCGACACGGACCTTTTGAAATCTTGGAGATGCCGACGTGACCGATACAGGATTCGATCGCACCAGCTGGGTGCTCGCTTCTTCTCACTCGAGTCAAAAGCGCCCACGCTGCCGATATCGTACTTGTAGGTAGGAAGGAAGCTGATCTTGCCTTCTTGCCAGCCCTGGTGAAAGGCTTTCCGCTGCCTGATTTGATTCCTGAGCTCATCATGTGGTAAGAGTGAGCTGAGCGTGGTTTCTAGCGAGGCCGGATCCTGCTCGTCGTCATTGTTCTCAGGTGCGTCTTGCTCCGCATGCAGGGACGCGTCTCTTTCGTAAAGCTCCTGCGTATGCCTGGTGAGAATCCTGCGAATGTCATCGCCTGGTAGATCAGCAAGCCTGTAGTTCAGATCACCAAACCAAAACGCAAAATCCTCCTCTCCGATGCTGTCCTCCAACTCGTCTACAACGCCGTGTCCACGGTCAATAGCCGAGAACCTAGTCCGCTCCAGGATCATTGACGCGTCCCAGTTACGTCGCTCCAGGTTCTGGGGTTGTGCACCGGCTGCAAGATGGCTGTTCACAAAGACGATCTTGGATGTCTCGCCAAGGACAATCCGGACCGATACTGCCCCTTTGTTACCCATGCTACCCATCAGCCCTGTGCCAACTGCCCGGCAGCTGACGTTCGAAATGTCTGACACAACTGACGGAGAAGCATAGATCAGGACGAACAGCCCGACGAGCTGCTGCTCTGCTACCAGCGAGTAACCCTTGGGCATGGCCTTCAGTAAAGCCGACTTCCATCTCTCACTAGGCGTCTTATCGTAGTAAGGTCTGATAGTCTCTGTGGGATTGGACACGTCCACCATCTCTTGAAGACCCAACACGTACAGCCCAATGGCGTCTCCTGAAGGGATATTCGAGGATCCATGGAGTGGCAGCGTCGATCGTTGGTTCGTCCTTCGAGACTCTTGATCTGCAAAGCTCTCCACATCTCCGGCCTCTTTCTCTGATAGGTCTAGGACTCCCTTTCCGCTCACAAACCAGCCGCCAATGTCTTTTTCCGTTCCCTCAATTGCTGCAACATTCCATGACCCGACTTTGATCCGAATCTGGCGAGAATGTACATACTCTGCCCGTCTGTCCCATACCGCTCTGTTCAATGCTGCAAGCCCTGAGGCTTCCTGATCGGCGGACGCCATAATTCTTGTCTTTATTAAGGAAACCCTGTTGAATGACGAGGGAGAGATCGTCGGGACGGACAGAGGCTTTTTTTAAAAACTCTCAAATCTGGCTGCGGGTCGAGAAGGAACGTCTGGCGTCTTTGCTCATCTGCCAGTGGCCATCGATGCAGGCAGTCCTCCGCAGACCCTAGCCCCTCCCTCGCCGTTCAGAAGGCGAGGGACGAACAAGATGGGCGCTGGCTCGCCACCTACTCCAGACGTATCATCGCACCAGTCTTAACGGGGCAGAAGCTGCAGCTGGCTCGAAAGTTGCAGCTGCAATCGACCTGGCGCTCTTGCGCAAGCATGTCGCCTGCCAAAATTTTCGGCACCATCCTGACGCAATGCGGCTCGATGGATTGCATCGGAAGCTGTCTCCGGTCCCGCGGGCGAAGCTCCTTCTGTTTGCGTTATCACGGAAAATGAAAGCTATCCTCTGCAACCCGCTCATTCACCAGAACACAAGCGCATGTAAAAGTATGAGTTCACCTTTCCAATCTGAGCTTTTCCTTCATTCTCTTCAGTCAATCAGGCGGTCACCAGACTGAGCCAGGCTTAGGTGCAGCTCCTTGCCATTTGTCCTCATCGTCAGCGACTATACTTTCCGAACAACAGCAAGATATATTTGTGAAGCATTCTTTCCACCTCACGACTAGCTCAAGATGGGTCAACGCAGGCAGAAACAGCAGGCACAACAATCAAGCCACGATAGCCAGCAAGGTCAGCAGCAAGCGCAGCAGCAGATGCACCCGCAGCAATACAATTCTAATTATGAAGTCGACCCGAATATTCAGGCCCAATTAGTGACGCCACCGAAAAGAACAGAGGCTGAACTCAACGTATCCGTGCTACAACGATACAACCCAGATGTCTGCGCCATCGAACACATCGCCCCCTACGCCGCCGTTTACGAATTTATCAGCGAAAAGAGTAATTGGGAGAAGAGCGACATTGAAGGGTCTGTCTTTGTCTGTAAGCTCTGGGGCAATCAGGAGTCGGACGAGCGATACAGCGTGTTCGTACTCAACAGACGCAACCTCATCAACTTCAATTATGAACTGAGGGCCGAGGATGAGGTCGAGTTCACGGACCAGTACATCATCCTAATGGACTCGGGCAATGAGGACGGCCAGAAGATCTGGGGCTTGTGGATCTTTGCAGAGCCGGAGCCTAGCTCGACGGCGACGCAACCGCAGGATGTCGCTGATAAGGTCAAGATCTGTGTTGAGAGGGCAGAGCAGGGTCGTCGGGTCAAGGCACAGCAGGTAGCACTGCAGATGGCGCAGCAGATGGCACCATCACCAGCTTCTTCCGCCCTACCTGGGCGCCAAATCAGTGTACAAGATCTGTTTGGTGGCAACTCTAATTAATACCATAATCTTGTCTTTACCTCATTACCATGCTGCTATGGCGCATAAAGTAGGGTGTGGTGTTGTAGGTGTTGGGTCAGCTCAGTAGAACCTAGCCATCGTTGTACAGATTCGGGATTAGACATTGAACTTACGTTAGGTGCTGTCTTCTGCATAGTTTTTGGCAAGTTTTGATATGCCTTTGTGGCAACATGGTTCAAAATCGTCTGTCCTTTACCGGAGGACCAAATTCTTGTTCAGCAATAAAGTTTTGGGGGAAAAAAAAGAGCACAGTGATCAAACCATACACTTCGTAAATTAGGACTCTAGTACCAAACCATTCCATTAGCACTTGACATTACACTGTGTTGCTGCCGGCTTGCTTCATTCAGCTCGGCATTGCAAGTCTAGTAGTACTGATACAAGGAGAATTAAAGACAGAGCGCACTTTCACGTGGACTGGTATCCGGCCGAAGCTTGACCACTTCGTGCGTATCCTACTACACCCTCCGATTCACCCATTAAACTCTTTAAAGAGTTCCACCTCAACCTCTGCAAGGGCCGATGGTCGAGATCTCTATGATGTCGTCGTCCGCCCAATATCGAGAGCATTGGTCTCATCGGAATGATTGCTGCCTGATCCTGCACCCACCGCACAGGCTGCGTAGTATCGAGTGTCGAACGAGCTATGCAGTCAATGACCGAGCATTCGAGATAATCGTGTTCATTTTTCTCATCCACTGGAAACTCAGCGAGGTGAGGCAACAAATGTCCTCCCTTGATAACGCCCCTTGGCTAGCCCAGCTGCCACTGATCCAGAATACCGTGTTGGGATTCATCAAAATTATGCATTGCTGTCTCGTAGAAAGGTCGTTGTTTAGCACTCGGACACTGACCCTCTGGCTCTGTCCAAAGCACTTGGCGGGCACACTATATCTGAACCTGCTTCATATCGTCGTTGCCGTCGTCGTCGTCGTCGAGACCTTCGACGCCCAGGCCGACCTTGTCTCCAGGCTTCTCGGTGTCAACGTCCTCCTTGCTCTCATCTGCTGCCGGCTTATCGATGACACTGCTGCCAATAGTCTTGCCTCCGGCCGCGCTCGGGCTGATGATGGCAGGTGTGGGAGCTTCGACCAACTTTTCCGCCTTGGGCGTAGGAGCGTCGATCAGCTTCTCAGGTTTGCTGGCCTTGTCGAGCCTGCTGACACTGGGCAAGGCTGCTGGATTCAGCGGTGTCGGCTTAACAATGCCTCGCTCTTCGTGAATTTTCGCCAGCGGACTCTCGACTCTCACAGGCGTGGTAGGGCTGCCCACGCTCGTGGCAGGGAAACGCTGGGGGCTCCGACCCCGCTCGTCGACTGGACTGCCGTAAGGGCTGCCGTAGCCGGAACTGCGCCGGCTTGGGCCCGCACTGCCTGGGCCCTTGCCAGGCCGCTTCTTGGACATTCGTCTGCCATACTTTTGCTCCGTCCTCCAGCGCATGATCTCAAAGTATGGAGGCTCAACATTTTTGAACAGCCTCAGCCGGATCTTGCTGTCCCATTCGCTATCGTCGTCCACCTCAACCTTGCCGCTTCCAAAATCGTCTGCAACCTGTGCGAGGAAGGCTGACCAACTTCTGGCGATGACGTACTTGCAGTCGTAATCACGGCCGAAAATGATGACCTGACCCCACTTGCCAGAAGGGCCAGGTGCAAGATCGACCGCAATGCAGTTGCCGCCCCAATCGCGCGCAAGCGGAATCCATCCAGAGTGGGCGTAGGCCCTCTGAATCATGCGAGGAGGGTGGCTCTCCTGCTTCTCGAGAAGCTCTTGCCTCCAGAAGGGGTTCGGCCCGCTGCTCGCCGAGCCGTTTGCTGCTGCTGCTGCTGCAGATGCGCTGGTACCGGCTCCAGAAGATGAAGGCCCAGCAAAGCTCTTTGAGCTAGACATGTCGATGGACACACTCGTTGGGGCTGTGAGAAAGTCCTCGTTGACTTTGCGCCAGTTCTTCCACTCCTGGACAATCTCTTCGCAATCCAGCAGCATGCAACCGAAGATTATACCCGTAGGTCTCCCGCCGCGCTCCTGTCCGTCGTGGCAGGCGATGGATTCGCGAAGCTCGGTTGGGAGAGAGCAGTCCAGCTCGTGCTCCAGCTCGTTAATGTCGTTCTGCGTAGCACCCTCACAGAGCTGATCGAACAGCTCGGGGAAGTGCTCCTCTGCCCAGCGATCAATCCGCTTCCAGCTGTGTGTCACCGGCGGGGGTGGGGCCAATCCCTCTTCAAAGCTCTGCATCTGTATCTCGCCGGGGTCTGGCACAGTTGGGGTC
The DNA here is from genome assembly GCA_027478595.1 of Erythroxylum anguifugum. NCBI lineage: Eukaryota > Viridiplantae > Streptophyta > Magnoliopsida > Malpighiales > Erythroxylaceae > Erythroxylum > Erythroxylum anguifugum. Next base: position 19,703 of record JANIPN010140038.1, read on the forward strand.
TGGACGTCGCTGGAGCCGCGGCGTAGAAGCTGGCTTGATCGGGCACCCGGGGAGTAAGGGGGAGGAGAGCGAAGGGTCGGGCTGAAGACAGCATTCTGGTTGAAAGAGGCGTCATTCATGGCAGTCAAGTCGCTTTGACTCTCCATCGCAGTGGTGGCCTGCGCTCCGACTTCCATGTGTTTTGACTGGTTCAGGGGAACGTGTCGGCCTGTTTTGTAAGGGCTGTCGTAGCTTGCATGTCGGTCATTGCTGGTCATTGTATGCCAGAAGGAGCGAAACGCTTGGGAGATTCTGATTTTTTCATAGTAATGAAGTCAGCCACAATGTCAAGACCGGCACGCCGCCGCATTCCAAGCCTGGCGGTGTCTCTGCAGCAGGTGAGAAGAGTTTATGCATGAGATTAGACTCACCCGTTCGCCATGATGGGCGAAATGGCCTGTTGGATAGAGCCGATTGAGGCGCTGTTCCTATTGCTTGACAAGTATGAGAAAGAGTGTTGCTTTATTGTGACTCTGTGGTGTCGACTGGTATGGGTATTTGAAAAGGAGCGGACGGCGTCTTTGATCAACAGGTGAGCCGCAAAGTCGTAAAGCACCGGATGTTCAAATTGGTCGGGGAAAAAAAAACACACGGCAAGAAGTGAATTAGAAGATGACTGTCTTGACTAAGGCAGTCAAATCGTCGGGAAATCTGGGTTGTTGGAGGAGAGAAGGAGGAGAATGGTTGGTGAGTCGAGGCGAGGTTGGAGGTGAGTGACTGAGTGAGTGTAAACTAGCAAATATTATTGAGAGGTGACGGCGCGGAACGTGTGAAAGGAGAAAAGCAGACGCACATGCAGACACACACACGAAAACATGAAATGCGATACAAACCAAAGACACGCAGCACACATGACACCCGCACCACCTTCCCGCCAGTTCTTGTTCTTGTTCTTGGTTCTTCGTTCGACTGGTTTGCAGCAAGGATCCCGCACGAGCAATCCCCTGCTGCTGCACCGCAAAGCCATCGTTGAACTGTATTGCACTTTACTGCGCCATCCTCTTCGTGATTGCAAATGATACCTTCATCACAGTCTACCAGGGTCTTCACACCATGGGTGGCAAGCACCACTGGACTTTCTAAGCCACCTTCTACAACCTCTGGCTCCTCTTTCACGAGCGAGTCAGCTGTCCTCTGGAGTACTACAATATCACGGCTGGCAATCTCCCCCCACAATCAACAGAGGCAGCTATGTTCCCTGTCACTGTCTGGTGGCAGGCATTGTTCGCCTCCCGTCCGGGTGATGAACTGGTCAGGACCCTGACAAGCGTCTGACCCGAGGCCAGAAACCAAAGATCCTTTCATCATCTAAGTGCCAACTATTCACAGCGGCGGCCCAATTATTGTGATCTTGATTTTTTCTTTCCTCTCAGATTTTCTTGCTCTTGCCTTTGTCTTCTCCGTACAACAGGCAAACTTTTTCGCCTTTGCACTTCTGGTTTATCGGGATTACGACCGGCTTGGCTGACGGTGCGGTCTATTGAAATGAGCCTATCCTGGCCACCAGACTGGCCACACTGACAGCTTGATAGTCTATTTTAGGCAAAGCAAAAAATGCTTCCTTCCCCCCCTTATCGCCACACACGTTTTGACATCGAAGCCGAAAAGTCTCTTCGTGTCGTCAGTGATGACAGGAATTCGTCTAATAGAAGTAGACAATAAAAGTGCATGCATAATCGCTATCATGCATAACATCCATGTCAATGGCAAAAAAAAAAAAAAATCTTTGACCCGAATAAATGCACGCAAAAAAGCAAACCCCCTTTAGAGTGCCCTGTCGCGACTCTGACACGTTGAGGCTCGAGGGTCGTTGATGCAGGGGTTCCAGGGGGGGGGGCGGACTTGGGGGCGTGGGTCTGCAGGATGGGGGACGGCGAATAAGGGGCTTGGCTGGGCAGGCTCCAAGTCCGGCGCGACGGCTGCTGCCAGTGCTGCTTCTGCCAGTGCTGCTTCTGCAGCTGCTCCCGTCATCGAACAGGTAAGTACATCACACGGTACCTACAGTGCTGCAGTAAGGACTGGCTGCTAATTCACAGATCGTTATCGCCGGAGGCTCACATCATAGAACTAGAACGGTCGCTTGTAACTGGGCTGTCTTGCACCCCCCTGTGAGATGTGGTCTCAGCAGTGAATTGATCATCAACTAATAGAAACCAAATTTGTTGACTGCTATTTCTCCAAGCAGATGGCTGTGCCTCTAACGCACATTCTGCCCTCGCCATTCTCCACCCAGCAGTCGAATTGCGCAAATTTGGAGCCATTCTTAGGCTTGACGCCGTCGGCATCACCATCGCTGTATGTTTCGTCGACTTCGAAGAGCTTGGTCTTGCCGTCGTCAGTGCCACCGAGCAGGTTTCCTACCTTGTTAGCGTCGACTACAAGGTCACGCTCCTTGCGCCTCAAGCACACCTTCAACGTCTCCTCAGCATAAAGTGGCGCAAGATTGCGGTATGTGAAATCTACCACCTGTCCCTTGAAGCTGCCAGAGTGCTCGCCATCGCCAATGTACAGCTTCAACAACTCCAGCATCATCGTACAGCTCAGTGGCCCATGGAAAAGCAGATTGCGGTGGCCCTCGACATCCCGGCAGTAAGCTTTGTCTAGGTGAATGTGGTGCGCGTTGAATGTTAGAGCTGAGAAGCGAAATAGAAGACTCTGCGTCGGCACCAGAGATGCGCTGAAGTCGGGCTTCCCAGGCGAGGGCGATTTCTTTGGAGGAGCCTTCTCTGCTGGTTTCACTGACTCGCTCTTTGTCTCTGGTGGTGGTGTTGCTGCTGTTGCCGCCTTCGTTGCACCGAGCTTGTCTCGCGGCACCATGAAGACTAGGTCTCTCCGCTCGATCAAGCCGCAATTCTCGTAGTTTTCAAGCCATTCTCGCACTGCGCTATCTGACCTGCGAGCGGATGGCTCTTTCTCATCCGGCAGCGCGCCAACACGTCGCTCAAGCGTCACAAAGAGCTTCTGGTCCTTGCCACTACCCTTCAGCTTCACATCGACAATACTCTCTACGCAAGCTGACTCTGGTGACTGCCCCCAATCAGCCTTGCCAGGCAACTGTGAGCCAAAGTATTGGCGCCGTACGCCGAGTGGTGTCATGATCCGACCTGCACAAGATCATCTCAGTAACAGCCAAATTTGTAATCAAGAACTCACGCGTGCTGGCTTGAACCTACCTCCAGCCCACATACGTCTGTCAAAGGGACTTCCAGGGCTTTGTAGCGGATCTGTGGCATCTGGCAAGAGCTCACTGAGCTTGTTCTGTGGTGGGAAGTAAATCAGGTGCCGGCCAAAGCTGACATCTGTGACGCTCCGGCCGGAAGGCGTGACATTTGTCCAGTCTAATGGTAGAAAATCCGCCAACGTCACCTGCAAGCTGTGGTTAGGCGTCGAGGCTGGCGTGTCGTAGAGCACTGGGAGCTCCCTGGCTTTGAGCGACTCCCGAAGCTGAGCAAAGCGGGACTCCTCGAGAGGGAAGGGAAGACTTTCTGCGGACGATTCACTGCCCCGCCGTGAGCATGTGTACGAGAGCTTTCTTCTGCGTGGAAGGGACGTGAGGAGAGAAAGTCGCTGAGCGCATGTTGTCTTATACAGGCGGCCTCCGAATTGTACTCTTGGAGCGAAAGACAAGAATTTTGCAGCCATCTTGGAAGATAGATATATACATATACAATTGGCTGCTCAGACAACTGCAGAAGCACTTGGTGCCAAATGTCGGATGAAAGAAGGCTTGTCAATTACCTCCCCATTTAACTACCACCATGATGGCGGTGATATAGTTGGCCAAGGCTTCAGCCGATCAGTTCCTGTATCTGGACCTTTCACTGCACTAACGTTAGTAACGCACTGGCGGCAGCGGGCGTTTCCTGTCTTGGCGCGAGGAAGAAGCGCTGGCACTGGCACTTTTCTTGTATGCTAACCAGCGGCGAACCAACTCCGATAGTTCACTGCGGCCTCGAAGTGAATGCGGACACGAACATCAAGTACCCTCAATTATCGGACAGGCGCGCCCAATCACAGAAGTCTGGAACGAAATAACAACAGAGTCTATCACTTGAAGAGGTTCTCGGCTCACAATCATGGATCAGATGCTCGACCCGCTCCGCGACGTCCTTGAGGGCCAGATTGACTTTGCAGGACAAAAGCTCGCGGATCTGCTGTCTACCTGGCTCTTGATCCTCACTGGAGTAAGCCTAAGATTTCCCTCCCTGAGCCCGATGTAACAAGTTTACTGACGCATACATTCAACAGATTGTCTCTTTCATCGTCGGCTACGCGCAGCAGAATATTCACGCCACCGTTCTTACCGGCCTGGCTGGCACCTTTCTCACCTTCCTGGTAGTCGTTCCGCCCTGGCCCTTCTTCAACCGGAACCCGCAGCCTTGGATCAACCCAAAGACAAAAGGAGTGACCGTGGAAGTTCGATGATGTTGTCGATTGGGGATATCTATTCAACTGTGCCGCCGTGCCATGAAGGAGACGGATTTTACATGAAAGAATGCAGAGTCGAGGGCGGTGATCAAACCTGACATGGGCATGAGCTCTTGCATCCCTACTCATAGATGAAACGATCTCGAAGCCCTTTACTTGCTGGAAAGTACACGCGACAGGCACTGGACGGGACTAGTAGCTTTTGAAGATAACCTGGTCATTTCCATACTTGAGGGCAACTTGACCCAAGTTGGTCGGTCTGCATTGCGCCCCAGTCTATGATATCTCTGCCAGTAAGCCGCACTGGAGAGGGAAATAGGAGCAGCCGTGATTCATCACAAATCGAACCATGCTCAACGCGGCTTCTGATCTGAGTCTTTTTGTTCGCTCAAATCTATCATGAAATTGCCATGTCGCTTCGTCATTCGTCACTGTTCTCCGACGTAGACCCCTTATTTATCTTCCATACTTCTGGAACTCCCAGTCTCTGTTGTCGAGTGGACACACTTGTCGAGTCTTCAGCCAGCGAGAGATGCAATGGAAATGGAAGGCGTGCTAGTGACTGATCAGTATCGCAATATGCTATCGTGGGCGGTTTTGCTCCCAGCACTTACATTGCAGATTCCCCAGGCCACGGTGCACTCATCACTCGATGCAGAGCCAGCGTTGGCCTGACACTCGATGCAGAGATCCATGATGTGATTGCGGCAGATGGCGCAGTTGTCGACCACAATGTCCCAGGCCCAGAGGGCCACAGCATTCCACTTCAAAGTTATCAACAATCCATTCAGTACATTCGCTGAAGGAACCTGCCACCTACCTTTTTGACTTCAAACCTCTTCTTGGGTGCGTCTGTTGCGCCGGAAGAAGCTTGCTTAGCCACGGCCTTGCCCTTGTTGGACGCTGCGGCATCCTCCGTGCCGGTCATATCAACGTCGGCCATCTTTCCTGTTGCGTGTATCGGCAGAGGGGATCGCAGCGAGATGTGAAGTCGAGGAGATGGTGCAGCCAGGTCTATGGAAAGCTTGGTCAGTACAGTCCACTGTGACACCAATGTCAAGGCAAAAAAATATACCCTCTGTGATCGCCTTTGGTGATCACAGAGAGTGAGATTCATAGCGGGCTATCTGCCGTACTAGGACTCACACAAAAAGACCGACTCGCTAGTTCTCGCGACGCGGCGCAGATTCCTCGACTATGAAGAGGCAATAGATATTTTGAAGGCTAGGCGTCAGAACGACATCAGCTGCGAATGTGCAAAAGGGCTGCGGATGTGACAGATAGTAGAGATTCGGGGCGGGTAAGCCGATGGTGAGCTATGATTAAGGCAACCAGCGTTGGCCTCAACCTCGCCTGCGAGCGAGGCGCGAAGGGCAGCCGCCACCAATCCTCGGTGATCAACTCCGAAACCTGCTCAATCTGCTGATTGAATGTCGCTTAATTGCTCAGACCAGTACAGATGTTTTCGAGAATGTTGGGCCAGCGATAAGAAAGGTGCTCAGAAGATTGTCCAGAGGCATCAGCACCTTTGGAAACACCGTGTACGTTAAATGCCAGTGTTGCAGAAACATTGAGACTTTTGGAGGACTGCTACGCCCAGCACACTATATCAGCAGCTGCGACCACTGCTAATAGCTCAGTGGTTATTCAATGACACCACCATTATGCCTCCTTTATAAGACTCTGGTGTGACAGTAAGCAATATAAAGATTTTAAATCATTATTCATAGTGTATAAAGCTGTCAGTAAACGTTTGAACGCCTCGTTGCAAAGTTTCCCTGCTCCGTGATGCTTGTGATAGAGTCGTTCAGCCTCAGCGCGCGCCACAGCTGCGCCACTCTTGGTTATTGCTTGGGCAGCGGCCGTTACCGGGCGTTTCCCTCAGCAGCCGGCGGCAGTTGACGCCGCAGGGAAAAGGCGATGATGCTGCATGTCTCGCTTCCCTCCATCTGTCTAGAACTGCGCCCGATCGCACCAGGCCCTCACTGCCTTCTATTAATGATAACCATCGATGCTAACCTCTTGCGCTAAACTCTTGGAAGGGTACTGGAAGACCGCCGCCGGCAATCCATCGTGCATCTCTAAGAACCTGAGGACGCTACCACATGTGGTCATCGCGCCTATCGGTACACTAAATACAGTCAAGTGCAAGCTTGCAGTCACGGCCAGCCGCTCTATCGCGCCGCCGTTCCCGTCACCTGCCTGCCCGCCCGTTATCCATTCACTAATCCTACTAATCCTACTAGTATTGCAGTATCTGCACCCTCACTGTGGCTTTTTGTTCTTCACCCAATTCCCCATCTCCGTCTTCCCCTCAGCCTTTGTCTTTACTGGTACTCCCACCACAATTCACTCTCCTCTGATTGACCATCCTACCACCCTACTCAGACGCTCACTTTGACAGACAGAAATTCACACAACTGTTCAGCAGACTTTTTGATGACTGATTCGCCTGCTCACGCACCAACAGTTACTCTCTAGAAGAAGAAGAAGAAGAAGAAGAAGACGCCGAAAGTAAACAGGGATAATCTTTGACCGTCGTCTTGGCGAATTTTCCTCTGCGCAACAGAGGCGCGCCACATGTCAACATCGTTCGGCCCAATTGAAACACAATACTCGCAATGGCATCCCAGCAACTTACAGAGAAGAACAGGAGGAAGAGGCAACAACGCAGCAAGGCCGCGTCCGCCAGTACCACATCTGCGGATGAAGCGAACCACCTAGACGAGACAGGCGGCAAAGCCGCAAACAAGCAATACAACAAAAAATTTCCACATGACGCCGAGTCAGTCCTTTCACAACAGATTGAGAACGCAGGCGCAACGACTCCTCCCAGACAGAAGGCCAAGAACCACACTGTCCAGGACGGCAAGGCCCTCAATGGTCAACAGAGCAATCGCAAGAAGAGCAACTACTCAGGTGATGCCAACACGGCTACACCAGGCGTCAAAAAGGCCAAGAATGGAGCAATCACAACCACACCGAACAAGCCCGTCATCGAGATGGCATATGCTGGGCCCACCTTTCACGCATCACCTGCCCCGTCAGCCCTCCCGGTGCCAAAGTTCTTGTCCAAGTCGGCGCCACCGGTTGAGCCGACCGAGGGCATCAATGCTCGTCTTCAGCAGGAAGACTCTAGCAGCAGCAGCGAGCAGTCTCCTGATTCACCCACACGTCAAGCCTACGCGAAGGCATCCACCACTGGCAATATAGCTCCGGCTCCAGCTCTCTTCAACATGCTCATCAATGCGGATCGGGAAGAGAAGGCTCGCCAGCGCGTCTCACAGAGCCCCGCGCCGGCGCATGAGAACAATGGTCGTTCTGGTCACAACCGCACAATGACAGCAGGGAGCGTTTTTCCGATGGACATGGACGCCTCGAGCGGCAGGAGTACTCCCGCCTCAGCGAGTCACCAGCAATCGAATCCGCAGCTCCATCGACAGGCGTCGCCTGCTCATCATCATCATCATCATCATCAGAGCCAGCATCGTCAATCCTACGCTTCGCCCGATGACGGAAACCTCAAGCGCATGCTATTCTCATCTCCCTCACAAGGCACGTCGGGCAGTCAGGCAACCTATCCTTACGGCAGTCCATCCCAGAATCTGAATGGATGGAATTCATCGCCCGCTTCTCGCTCAAACAACTCCCCCTATGGCACTCCACCTTCTACGTCGTCCGCCAATGGTCTTGCAGCTTCTTCGCGCCCTGCTCCAGCCTCACCATACACGCAAGCTTCAGCCAGCCCAGCAGCGAGGCGCTCACTTTACGCTGCACCCAACAATTCGGGCCTTCGCCAGGAGCTCTCAGCCGCCCAAACTCTCCACTTATCGCCGCCGTCTCACAACGGCAACCCTAATGCGGCAAACCACTCGCCACTTGGATCTCCGATTGCTCAAAGATTCCCTAACGGCGCCCTCAACAACATCAACGGGAACTATTTTCCCTATGGCAGCCACGGAAACAACTCTCCTGCTCGCAACCATTCTCCGGCTTACTACGGCACCCCTCCATCATCCAAGTTTGGCCCACAAGACGCTCTCAAGGCCAGCTTCGGCCAAGATCAACATGCTCTCAGCACAGCAAGTATGGAAGATGCTCTGAGAAAAGTACTCAGGCTTGATCCACTACGAGCAGCTGCGACCGCGGCCCCGCCGAGCTAACCGACTTCTCGTCCAACCAACTCTCCAGAAAAAAAAAAATTTAAGCCACGACTGAACTGTTTGCCCATTCTTTTTCAGCGTCGCAGACTAATTTTTCTTGCACCTCTACGTGTTGGGGATGACTTCACATTCCCCAATCTTGAGGACCTTGTCAGGCGTATGGGGCTCGCGCGTTTTGTTTTATTTTATTTTATTTTTGACATCTCCAGCCGTTTGGCTCGGAGGAGGGCAAGAAACTCCGTCTTATTTGTGATAGACGTGAGGCTTCCTCGGTGGAGCTTGCCAGCCAGTTTTGATTTCGCCATTGTCTGTCTTTCTGAAAGCACCTGATGACGCAAGATACGATAATGATACCCACGCTCGTTATGCCCTTTGAGCCCTTTGGACAGAAGGAGAAGGTCAGCGGCGACGATATGAGACTTACAATCTTCTTTGATGCTGGTGCATCTTTGATTTCTTTTGGCGCCGACGAGAGCGGTGATCTTGATTGGAGGAGAGGGGGATGGGGAAGAGACCCTCTAGTTTGTCGTCATTATTTGACACCAACACGCTTGCAGCATGTTTCCTTTGTCAACTTGATACTATCAGCATCCTGACGTCGCTCAGCGAATTGTCATGGATCGCTGCAGTGGCATAGAAATAATAAAATTGACCGAAGTCGCTCTTTAATTTTCCTCTCCATCTTTCCTTGTTTCCAAGAGGATCAGGCAGTAATATACGCAGCAAAATATGCAATCAACTATGCAACAATATATGAAACAGTATGCGTAGCTTCTTACCTACCGATGTTGGTATCCAGGTATGCGGCTATCCATGCAGCTACATGAATGATAACGTGAGCAAATACGCAAGAACCTCATTTTTCCACAATGCGTAGCTAAATTGTTTTCACCAAGACGTTCTTGGAGCCACGTACAGAGTAAAAAGAGATTTGCTGCTTGAAGTCGCTCTTTACATACTCTTCCGCAACATATACCAATACCGTGTGAACAGTTACCACTTTAGGAAAGCATCTCGTTTCAGGTAACCATAGCTTCAAAATATAACTCTTTTCTTAAATTTATGAATGTGAGAATGAAAACCCATGTAACAGCAGAAAGTGTCTATCTTCCGGCCACCAGTCCGATACCCGGAGATGATTCAGAAGAAGCAGCAGCAACTCAAGAACATGTCTTTTTTATCACAGGTAATCCTGGTCTGGTGGCGTACTACCACACCTTCCTAGCACTGTTACATCGTGAACTTGGTGGCCACACGGCCATATTTTCTGCTTCACTGCCAAACTTTGTGCATGATGATAGCCCAGGTCGTGCATTGGGCCTTCAGGCCGTAATCCTACACATGGAACGCACATTGATCGATTACGCACATTGTCTCAAGTCTTCGTCAGCCAGGACGACCGGCACCAAAGATGTGAATTCTGGAAATCCAAAGTCTGCCACAGAGCGAAAGGCTCCTATCCGCATCTGTATCATAGGACACAGCGTCGGTGCCTATATCGGGCTCGAGATCGCAAAGAGGTGGCAACAAAGAAGGGCAAAAAGTGACGATGGATTGCTACAGATAACGTCCTTCGTTGGACTCTGGCCTACAATAACCTGGATCTCGAGAAGCACCAACGGGAAAGTTGCGTCTGTAAGTCTTTTGGTTCTGTTCTGACTTGAGTGGACGGTCACGCTGACACTTGCAGCGGATGTTGAATCTTCCAGGCTTCCTACCTGCGGCTACAATGTTGGCGAATCTCTTCGTGGCCTTGATGCCATCTTTAGTCTTGAAGTTTCTGGTCAAACTTATTACTGGATTTCCTTCCGAGCCAGCCAAGGTCACAAGGGATTTTCTTCAAAGTCCAAAAGGTCTGCGGCAAGCGCTGTAAGTGCACTCAATTTCCCAAGATGTCATGGATTGTCTGCAGATCCTATCCTGATCCACATTCTTGAATTCTTAACCATATTCAGTATCACTTATTCAAGGTCCAGTAAGTATCCTGGTATCGGCTAACGTATCGAAGATTTATGGCCAGAGATGAAATGAACGAGATACGCGAGGACAAGTGGGATCAGGACATCTGGGATGCAGCTCAGAAACTTCGCTTGGCTTTCCATTTTGGTATTAACGATCACTGGGTTGCGGACGAGACCAGGAGTGAGCTCATTGCGTCTCGAGGTACCAGGCTACAGGGAGACGGAAAACCAGTCATGGAAATCAATGACTTGAACATCCCGCACGCATTCTGTATCAGTGAGTTTGGCAAAGCCCTTTCTATATTTGAGACTGACACATTCCAGGACATGGCAAGGAGTCGGCCGAAATCGCAGCTCGACTGATCCGAGCAACGGCGCCTCGAGTTTAGCGCGAGTGGACGGTTTAAGCTTGTTTTCGTATCAACTAGCTGATCACAACATGGCTTCGTAACCTCCAGACCTTTTCGTTATGTTTTCAAACCTTTAGCCGTATCTATAGCGGTCACCACTCAATTCGGATTTAGCAATGTGAAGATGTATCGTATCTATAGACTCGTTGTAACTTAAGAGACGGATCGCTGCTGACACCTTCCGGAGGGTAGAGAGCGGACGCGACCAAAGAAAGCATTTGGACACCTGGTTTTGTGACTTCCTGAAAACACGGTCTAAGTACCTAGGTAGGTAGCTACATAGATAACAACAAACACAATAACCCATGTTGCTAAATAGACTAAAGCATAGCTTGATTCGTAGATCACAACATATACAACAGCTTATGTTGCTAAGTAGATCACGGTATAGGTAGCCACATACCTACCTGGGTATTCAACAGTGTAGACATTTACATATGCAACAAGCTATGTGAACAAATAGCAGTCTAGATAGTCAAAGCATTCATTGAACAAGCAGTCTTTCCAGGCATGTTCAGATCCTAGCCACGGACTGAAGTACCAAAATGACGTGGGAATACTATTTATGCAATTCCCGTACACGCGCCAAACACGCTTCCGAACACAGAAAGGCGCGAGTCGTGAATGTTCTTTTCAACAAACAAGTGCACATCTTACGCGATGACGATCAGTCTTGCGCCTTTCATGCAACTTCTCTCTCAACGAGTTGCCAGGAATGGACCTGGACATCACCCTGCCTATGGAAGACTACATGCACGATGATGTGGATGCTTCAGTAGACTTTCTCTTCACAGGCAAGATCCTCCTACCTTTTGAGTTCACTGCAACCTGCTAACAGCATTCAGAATCGCAAAAACCTACTAAAGAACGTACTGATGTTTCCACTCATGTCGAAAAAGTGGCGAATGTTGCACAGTTATACGGGTTGTCGGACGCTGCAATTGACACCTTGATCAAAGCGACTCTTGGATCCTCGCATCTCGACAACACCAGTTCCAACACCATCATCGCAAATCTCTTTCCTATCGACAAGGTCTCTTCAGCGGTTGTCTACTCCCTCGTCTCCCGCCTGGGACCAGGCTCAAATCGAGCGCCTCTCACGACTCAAGGCAACGCGCTACGCTGGCTTGTTCTCGTATCAGATGTCCTGCAAGAACCAAAAGCCATCTCCCGGGTGTATGGCGTTCTTTTCAACTTGCTGGACCTCACACCATTGCGAGACTATCTGTGCCAGCTACTGTTCACCTTCACCGAGCCGTACCACGTCCGGTCGTACCGAGCGAGTGCACTAAAGGAGCTACGGACTACGCCATTCTCCAACGCGAACATTGTTGCGTTGCTGTCATGCTACCACGCCATCCGACCAGAGCTTGTGACAGAAGATGATTGTGCCGGGAAAGCCGCAACGTTCGAATGCCCAGACATTGCCTGGAGGAATCGGCTTGAAGGTCTCCAACATGGGCCCGTACTGGCCAGTCACAAGGGTGCAGAGTCCCAATTCCGAGTGGCTCAAAGAACAATTGCCCGTAGAAGGCAAGATCGGAGACACCTCGTTCAGACTGAGACTCAACAGGGCCAGGAGGGTCTGGAGAATGTGGTGGGTATCAAGGACTTTGTTGCGAAGCTTCCACAAATCGTGCGACCGACCGATATGGAATCTGTACTCGATGATCCTCTATTGCAGCACTACATGGCCACGGGCCCGGATGACATCGGAGAGCTGGACAACGAAGTTGACGAGATAATGGCTGCCATGTTCGAGCGTGAGATGGTGGCCATTGACCAGGGTCGAGCTCTTTCACCCAAGGCACTCCGGACCCTACGAAAGGTTCTTCGGTATGCGCGATTCCAGAAGTTTCTCCCAGGTAGCATCGAGCGATTTATCACTTCAGCTTTGAAGCACGAGTCCTGCTCGCTCCATCTCGATCTCATGTTAGAACTTCTGAGCTGGAAATACCCAGACAGCCATGCTTGGAAAGACTCGATACTTTCAAAGGAGACCGAGCGGCATATCATACGCCTCAGTGGTGGATCTCCTGAGAAGTTACTGGAGTATTATGCTCTTGTTTTGAGGAACAGGACGTCCATGTTTCTCTCTGGCACCAGCGCCTTCGAAGGATCGCCTCCTGATCCACCGACCGCCTTCACCGGGCACTGCTCCTCCCTGGCTCTTGCTGCGCTGGCCAGGTCGCAGTCGGTCCGATCAAAGAACGCAGTTCTCTCGTACCTCAGCATGCTTGCCAAGGTATCCAGCCAAGCAACGCCAGAGAACTCGATCCCAATCTTCAACATTGAAGGGCCTGTTGTTTATCTCCTCTTGTTTGGTGGCCCTACCGTCGACTGTCTTTCCTCGCTGCTGTCACTGCTGGCCGACTACAAGAAAGTGTTCGAGGAGATTGTGGGAAATAGCACTGGTCGGAGCGTACCATCCAAGTACCCGGCCGACTTCATCAAGCGACTCAACGGTTTCTTGATGGACTGCTGCAATCTCTTTTGGAGGTCAAGAGCTTTCTCCGCCAAATCAGATGACAAGTATGCAGCTGGCTGTCTGATTCAGAATCCAACCCAGGATGTGCTAACACAGTACCTCCAAACCGCCCACCCAGAATACTCACTGAGCACGTCCTTCAGCCTCGCCTGTCATCCAGCACTGGCCGGTCTCGCTGCAGCGGCATGGGACGAGATCGAGGCGGATCGGCTTGGAATCTCAGAGAGTGACCTGATTGCCAAGCGCCGGCGCTTTCAGAATACACAACCGAGCGATAAGGACACTGGCGGTGCTGCTGAGGACGGCGATTCCATACAAGCGGTCCACTTTGGCCCGGTCTCACGGCTCAGTCTGTCGAGATTGGAGGCAGTGGGCGGGACGACTGTGTCCTGGAGCCACTATCGCCTGGCTGTGCTGGACTGGCTGGATCTACATGGCGGTGATGGCGTTGGCAAACTCATGAAGAAGACCATGAAGCTCCTGATGGATAAACCAGGGAGCGGCCAACTCACGCCAATGGCAAGCCCGGCGGTACCGATGACGGTAGACACCCCAATGACAGGCTAGCACCGACGTCGAAGATAGTTGTCCGTGCTTGCTTAACGAATGTTTCAAGGTCCAAGCCGAAAGGAGTAGTAATCCTCGATCAACCCAGCAGATACTCCGATCTTGTCATTATTCCGTGATCTAATTTTTGCTCTAAAACTCCTACTGCCAGTGGTCTTCTTTGTAAAAAAAAAAAAAAAATAGAAAAGCAGCCCGATTCGTACACCTGCCCAGTCCTATGACCCATGTAACGCCCAGTAAATCGACTCTTGAACCACAGATCCAACTCTTACCGTCACAGCTCCTGCTTTGCTGCGCCAGTCATCGCTGCAGCAACTGCCGACATTGACAGCCTCACTGCGTCGGAATTGTCGTCGCCATCTGGGATGACGAGCTGATCGTGGCCGGAGAAGTAGAACGTGGCTCGTTGCGCAACTTTGATCAGATGTTGTGGAAGGTAGATGAACGCCGCCGTGAAGATCATGATCAGTAGAGTCAGCAGGAAGATGTTGAAGCAGATCCGCTCGATCGGAGTCAACATCGTCATTGGCAAAGTCACATTGTACTGTACAAGGAAAGAGCGTTAATTCAAAATCAAACCAAGAAAATGCAAGGCCAGAGAACTTGGAGGAGCAGAAGATGCTATCGCGCCGCGTACCTGGAATCTCCGCAACCTGAACCAGTTGAGTACTGTGTAGACCATATTGGACGACGGCGATAGGTGTAGAGGGAGCAAAGGAGAGGTGCGGCTTGTCTGATTCTTACTTAGGTGTTTGATAATCGATGCGATTGTTGAGAGAGGTATGTAGCTTCTCATACAACCGCATCGAGTGTGGGCGCGAGGGACGTCTGACAGTCGATCGCGAACTCAGGGTCTCAGGGATGGTACAATTTGCCGGCCTCAAACTCCGTCAGCGGTACCACTTTAGCGTAGTTTGTGATCAGCAAACGGTTGAAATTAATCAGTTGTGATAAGGTGCTGCAAGCACACCTCCAAAGTTATACCTTTCGGCACGGTTTCGCCTTAGAACCTTACTCTACTATAGTACAATGTGATGGGCAGCAGCATCTTTCAACGCCAAATTGTCAGTTGCCTGATGCCATTAAGATGGCTTCCTCTCGCGACCTTCAGTGGCGTCAGAGTCAGCGCAACGCCGCTACGATTCTATGCGCAAATGCCCCCACGGCGCAAGATTGATGAGTCCGAGATTGAAGAGAGCTTTCTCAAGGGAAGCGGGCCAGGAGGTCAGAAAATTGTGAGTCTTGTGTGTTCCTATGCGATCTGTGCGTAGTGTTTGAGCTGCGCTTTAATATACCGGACCAGATGTCATAGTCCTTTGTCTCTGCTTGAAGTTTTTTTATTATTTTATTATTATTATTATTATTATTTTTATTTGGGAAGCTGGGCAGTCTTGACCTCGCGTGCTTAGCTCCTAGCCAAATCTTCCAATAGCTCTCTCTCTCACACCCGACTAACTGCCTCTTTAGAATAAAACCAATTCTGCTGTCCAGCTCAAACACCTTCCCACAGGCCTTGTGGTGAAAGTACAGGAGACGAGGTCACGGAGCCAGAACCGGACCATCGCTCGGAAGTTGCTGGGCGAACGGCTGGAAGTACTAGAGCAGGGCGATGAGGCACGCATCAATGTTAAGGCTGCAGCAAAGTCGAAGCGCAAAGCCAGCGCTGACAAGAAAAAAAGACGCAAGTACCGCAGACTTGACACTGAAGAGGACGGTGATGCTATGAATGACAGACGCGAGCAGACAAGTAGTGCCGACGCCAGTGCCGACACCATCGCTACCGTTGATTCGAAAAGTAAGCTATCATCATCTCCAGAGAGCGAAGTTGTGCAAACGCCAAAGATTCAATAGCGTACGTGATGCTCAGAAAGAGTTGCTTTGACGCAACAAGAACCTTGAGTAGTGCTGCAGACTTTTTATAATTATAATATGGACAAAATCACTCGCTAGAAATGGGACAGGCGAGGTACTCTCGATTTTATTTCCTCAACTCCTCCCCCCCTTTCTTTGCGCTCGTTGATCTACTGCACGTCGGCATGAAAGTTCTGAGTCCACAAAGGTTTTGTACATTATCAACAGGTGGGGGAGTTAAAAAAATGAATATATTCTATAGGGTATATGCTTAATCTTACACACCTCGTACCTTCCTGTAACTTGGTGGTCGTATCGTGCGGCTGACCACCTTGAACACATATGTTGGCACGATGCTCGCGCCGAGGATTGCCGCGACTCGCCAGGCAAACCCCCAACTCCACACAAAAACAAGATCATAATAGCTCCCGAGAAATGGCACGCTTGCAACGTAGAGCACGCCGGTGAAAGCAATGGTCGTCGCCATGATCCAGTGCCAGCTGGTAATGCTCACCGCCACCATGAGCAGCTCGTTGAGAATGAGCGCCGTGTAGCTCACTGCCAGCATCTTGGGGTTCGGCTCGGGTCGTATGACGCCGTCGCCGATATCGACCGGATTCGAGACCTTCCACGCAAATGCCTGAGCGAGCAGCTGGATGATCAGGCCCTGGTAGACCGTCACGGCCAGCCAGATGCCCGCAGTTCGGTAGGAGAGTGCCTCCTTGCCCTTGGTGATGAGCTCCTTGTACAGCTCTGGGTACAGTCGAGCCAGTCGCTCGTCAACGTCCTTGTCCAGCACGATGCTGAATATTGGCAGCTGCGTGTACACCGTCGCGTACCCGATGAGGAGAAAATTGGTAATCAGACCCTCGCTGGTGAACACGCTAGTAGAGAGACTCCAGACGAGCTGCGCAATGGCCAGGAGCAGGCCACGATGCATGACAAACTGTGACAGCTTGGCAGAGCGCTTGTATGAGTTTCTTCCATGCCAAACAAGCAGCTTGCTCAGGTGACAGAACTGGGTGATTGAAAAGTCTGCTGCAAGACTTGCCTGTCGGCCTTCCTTTCCGACTATGCCAACGCCAACGTCAGCGGCTTGGATCATGGAGACATCGTTGCCTCCGTCTCCTATCGACGCCACGCGCTTGCCTGTGAACGAGCGGATCAGGTATGCAATGTCAGCTTTCTGGGTCGGAGAACATCGGCAAGCGATGACGGCTGGAAGCCTGACTGCCAGTGTTATGAAAGGAATTCGATGATAGTCGAGCAGGAAGGATAGGCTGTCGCCGTCAATGAGCAGCGCCGTGGTAGCTGGCGACACGGAGAGCATCGCCAGCGCATCTGTGGCGGCGGTGGGCGAGTGGCGAGCGACCTTTGGGAGTTCGGTCAGGGTCTGAATCGTTTGAGTGCGCGATACCAGCTTGGAAGAGACGGCCACACAGCGCGCCGTTTCGACCTTGTCTCCCGTGAGCATCCAAATCTTGACGCCGGCGTTGCGCAGCAGTTCGAGCGACTGTTTGACGTCGTGCTGCAACTTGTCTTCGACGCCCGTCACGCCGAGCAACTCGAGGTTCTGCTCCAAGTGGGTGGCAATCACCGAAGCCATGCCAGAGTCGCGATTTTGCAACGAAGTTGACGCTGCCTTGTACGCGCCGGCAAAGGCCGTGTACTGCTCAGCAGATAGCTTCTTGCGGCCGACGACCAATGTACGGAGACCTTCTCGTGCCATATTGGCAGTCTCTTCGTCCAGCCAATCATTCGCAGCGACAATCTTGGTCATGATGGTATCGGCGCCTTTTTGATAGAACCAAATCTCGCCATCGCTCAGTCTGGAGGAGGGGTTGTCGTCGCCCGGGTCGCTTTCTTGGTACTGGAGCACGATGCCCATGCGCTTGCTCTCCGATGTGAATGGAAACATGTCGAGAATCTTGACCCGTACAGCTACACTGCCGTTGTCGACGCACTCGAGCGCGATGCTGTGCCGATCTCGCTGTACAACACGGAGGCCGACACTTTCCGTCCACTTGACTATCGCAATCTCATCAGGCGAGGAGGCCTGGTAGCTGGTGACATACTCGCCATTGACTACTTCTTCAGATGTCGGTGTGACGTTGTGGCAGAGGGCAAGCGCAAGCACAACGTCCCTAACCCGGCTACCTATCTCTCGCCGGGTCCGCGTGCCTCCTGCTCCGGCCTGAAGTAAGCTCGTTGGCGTCACGAGAGGTTTCCCTGATTCCTTCGATGGGGACACGGCAAACCCTTGCCGCACATACGAGGCAACTTCCTCCATCGCGTCGTTGGCATACGAGACTGTTCCTATGTGGATTTTCCGCAAATCCATCTCATTCTGTGTCAAAGTGCCAGTTTTGTCGCTCAGCAAATACTCGATCCTGCCCAGATCTTCCGGAATGGTGCTCGTCCGCACCACTGCGCCCGGAATCTCACTGTCAGTATTGATGTAGTGAGCATAGACCGTCTTTGCGAGATCTAGATTCATGCGGAGCGCGATTGGGATGATGATGGAGAAGAGGATCAGGAAGCGGAAGATGGTGATGTACCAGGGATGCTCCGGGCTCTTCGTCATGGCTTGGAGTCCGGTCATGACAGCCGACATGACAAGCGTGAGGATGCAGAGAAATTTGGTCATGTTGTTGATTTCGAGCTCCAAGAGGCCAGTCTTGGAACGAGGAGAAGAAGTGGACAGCGCCTGTCTGGTTTGAGAACCGGTATAAACAACAACTCCAAACACCGAAGCGTTGGAAGCAATCACGGTGTTTGCCCATGCTGTATTGTCGATACTGAGAGAGGATGTCAGCACCTGCTCAGAAGAAGAAGAAGGGGTGGTGGTTTCCTCGTCGTCGTCTTGTGCTTCGTCGTAGAGGACTTTAGCACGTTTCGGCTGCAGGTCTATCTTGCCGAGAAATTCATTGACCTTTTTGGAGGGTTTGGCTGCCGTTATGGAAAGCCGACTGTAGTCGATGGGGTCAAGATCCTGGGCTAGAGGCGTAGCTATGCGCAGCTTCCAGTCCGTTTCGCCATCCAGCTGATCGGTTCGTATGAAGGCCTCTCCGTTTCCGTCTCCATCACTCTGATGGCCCTCAGCCCCACCAGTATTGTCGACCGGTAGACTCTTGAGAACGACAATGTCAGCCGGCACTCGTTGGTTCTTACCAAGCTTGAGCACGTCTCCGACCCGAATGTCCTTTGCCCGTATCCTAACTTCATCTACCTGACGACCGTTGCCTGAAAGCCGCGACTCCTCTTCGTCCAGTTCTTCAAGGCGAGGCTGGCCTGCAGTCCTCCTCCTCTTTGACCATCTTGACCCGGAGGAGGAGGAGGCGCCCCTGGCACCACCACCAAACCGAGCCCCACGCAGCGCGAGCATCGTGTACAGTTCATTATTCGCTTCAGCGTCCCTTCTTCGTCTCGTTATGTCGTCAAAAGCCTCCTTGCCCATGCTCACGCTGAGCACAAAGGCTAGAGGGGCAAAGTAAGTCCACAGTGCGCCGATTTGCAAAGGGGGTATCAGTTGTGAAAAGGCGATTGCTAAAAAATACATATTGATGAAAAAACGGAATTCTTGCCACAGCGTCATGGGTATGAAACTCCAAGCCGTGTACTTTGCGTTCGATATTGCATTTTGAGGGTAGCGTGATGGTGCGTGGTCGCCAACCTCGATGACTCGCTGTCCCATTGTGAGGTCCTCCTCTTCTTCTTCTTCAGGCTCTGCGACCGTGGCCGAAGAAACTGGAGCCTGTCCGTTCTGGTTCTGGCCTGAGAAGCTAGGCATGCGCAGTCGGCTAGCAAAGCTGCCGCCATTGCTTCGGTCGCGGTGTTCACGTTGGTTTTCTTGACCATCTTGAGGGTGCAGCAGCGGTGATGCATCGCTGTAGTAGTTGACTCCATCCGCAGACTCTCCACCTAAACTATCGGCTGTAAGATGACTTCTGCCCCTTGTTGATCTGCTGGTGAGCGAGTGCAGAGGGATCTGGTCCTCGGAGTCTCTTGCTCTCGTACTTCCACCATAACCTGTGCCGACTCCTGGCGCAAGCTCATCGAGATCAAAGTCAAGGTCCGAGTCGGAATCATCTCCCAGCCCGCGCTGATATCCGTAGTTGCGAATCATCTTCTTCCATGAGTGCCCGATAGTTTCGCGTCCTTTATGAAATGTCAGTTTCCAGCATCATTAACCGTGTTGACGAGCAAGATGTGTTTCTCTATTTCGCGTGTTCTTTTGGCTGAAACTTCTGCGGTCTTTAATGCAGCCTGGAGATCCAGCCACGGTTGATGCTTTAATGTCACGTGTGCGGACCGTCATGCAAACCACGCCATGCGTAATGGCGAGCAGAACTAATTCTAGCACTCCGACGGCCACGTTTAGCGGAAGCAAGCACCATTTTCTTACCTACCTACCTACCTAAGTAGGTAACTACCGCGCCCACTGTCACTGTTGAGTACCTTGCTCCACACTTCCTTGTATACTTGATAAAATAGCCTTCAGTATATATTAATATACTCAATAAGACAGCCTTTGATATGTAAGATTGGTATACAGTCATTTACTTAACAACATAATAGTTGACCTATTCAAGTAAGTAAATTAGGAAGTGTGGTGACAACTATCTGACCCTGTATGCTGGGCTCGGATCAGGGGGGGGGGGGGGGGTGCGTTCACTTTCTGCGCGCCGCTTGGAAGGGCGATAGAGTCCTCTCCGAGAAGGGTGGACTGTGCTGATGCAATTGGTTCCCCCTAGACTGGTCGCCTCGTAGGTAGGTATTGGCTAGCGGTACTAGTATGGCCGGTGGTGGCAGCACAATTCTATGCAGTTCGCCCTCCCACGGGCCGAGTTCCTACCCCTTCTAGTAGTCGGAGCAGCAACTCCTCCTCGTCTCTTCTCACCTGCTTCACTGATCTGTCATCTTCTTCCGTCCTTGGACGCTTTACCCATCTACATCCTCCACGCCAGGGCGCGCCTTTTCATCTGGTGTTTGTATAATATAGTCGCTACATTTAATTCTGACGCTGTCCTGATACGCTCATTTGCTTCTTGGCGCGCCGCTTGTCCGTAAACTTGTTGCATCGGAAGAAGGGGTTAAAAAAAAAAGGCGCCGAGGCCAGATCTTGATCAACACGAAAAGGGACGATAAATCGAGGAAAGATACATCTGCTCTCGCGAGGCGGTTCCTAGCATGTCGGCGGAAGGCCAGTTGGTTACGGATGCGCAGCCCGTATCATGGAATCCAGCTCTGCGACCCAACACTGAAGAGGAGGTGGTGGTGGTGGTGGAGAAGAGTGCTGAACAGTCTGCGATCACACAAGACGATGACCGAATAGCTAATGAAACTGTTTCGCCGCCAGCAGATGCTGCGAGCAGTTTAGCCGAGTCGACCGCACCAGTGGCTTCGAATCAACCGGAAGCGCACCGACCTATATCTCGACACTTTGCGCAAAGCGCGTCAATACATCAGGTTCCTGAATTTGAAGAAGTGGAGGGCCCTGGCAGCAACGGGGACGACCCATTTGAATCACTCCCTCAACAGCACCTCAACTACACCAACAGTTTCCCGATTGTACACCCGACCGGCGGCGCCGCCGCCGCCGCCCACCCCACATCCAACACCTTACCTGAGCCCTTGCCTCGCTCACAAGCTGAAGAGATAGTCGCAGAAGACGAGTCGCGTGATCGAGACCAGCACGAGAAACAGATCACAGAGGATGACTCTGCTGCCATTGATTGGGGCAACGATGGAGACGAAGATTTTCTTGAGGGTGCCGCGGGCGGCCACGATGCAGGCGTTGTGGCAGAGGCCGAATACAGTCGATACGAAGAAGGAGTGCCACTGGTACGACATGAGGAGCAGCTGGCCGTCACGACAGCCGCGGGTGTGAATTGGGGTGACGCGGCTGGTGGTGGCGGCGGCGGCGGCGGCGGCGACGACGACGAAGACGACTTCTTTGGCGGCGTTTCGCAGAAAGACAACAAACCCTTTTTGCCCAAACCCCTCGATCGAAAGTCTACTGAGCAGGTCGTTGGTTTCATGAACGATGGCCTTGACTCTCCAGCTCAAGATTCTGGCATTGATCTCAGCATTGTTTCGGTGACAACAGTGGCAGACGCTGTGCTTGGAGCACCAGCAGGTGCCGCGAAAGAACCGGATCTGGCTGCCGCATGGTCTGAAGCCTTGGACGATGACGATCTTCTCACCGA
This sequence comes from Erythroxylum anguifugum, assembly GCA_027478595.1. Classification (NCBI taxonomy): domain Eukaryota; kingdom Viridiplantae; phylum Streptophyta; class Magnoliopsida; order Malpighiales; family Erythroxylaceae; genus Erythroxylum; species Erythroxylum anguifugum. The sequence goes on from JANIPN010140038.1 coordinate 41,819, forward strand.
GGATGCAGCTAACGCCAGCAGCGGAAAGGATCTCAGCGCATTCTTCGAGGATGACGGCGAAGGCTTCTTGGAGGAGGATACAGGACTGTCTCCAGAGGTTCCTGCTCCAGTCGTTGATCAACGAGGCAACCTTCAAGGGTTTTCAGCCACCGGTGGTCCGCAACGCTACAATCCCATCCAGCCTGTGGTCCCTGTCGCAAATGGCTCCAGGCAGGTATACCCTCCTCCTGTGGGAGCTGTTCATCCTGCGTTTGGCCAGCAGCCCCAAACAACTCGGCCAGAGCAAAACAAGGCGCAAAGCTTCGTCGATAAGGCCAAGGGAGGCTACGAATCGCCGTATGACCTTCCCATGGACCTCAGACCAAAGCGGCAAGCTGCGCCGCGCCAATCATTGGGTACGGCACAAAGGAGCCCTCAGATACCTCCACCAAAAGCTGGCAGCCTAGCATCTCCTGCGCCTCCTCAATCTCCCTTCTCTCCTGGTCAGCCATCTCCAGGAGTACCCAGACAGGGCCCGCCAGCCCAGGTGAAATCTCCTGCTGCCCCGTCTGCTTTCTTTGAGGAGCTGCCAGTTCAGGCAAGGCCACCTCGTCCATCCAGTGCGGCGAGATTCACCCCTGCTTCCCCACCCGTGGGTGGTCCTCCTCAAGCGATACAAGCCCCGCAAAGGCCCGAGGGCCCGAATAATCCTCCAAATCCTGCTTTTAATCACGGACTAGTGATGCCACAGCGGACACTCTCATTTGGAGAGAATAGCCAACAGCAACAGCAGCAACAGCAGCCTGCAACAGCTCCTCCAAAACCGACGAATCGCTACTCCCCCACTCAAACATCTCAACCTGCGAACAATGTTGCACCTCCGTCTCAAGGGCGGTATTCCAGCGCGCCAGCCGCGAACCCGCCGGGCCCGCCGCAGCGTACGTCCTCCGCCAACTTTGCTGTGCCATTCCAGCCTCGAACCTCCAGCCCCTTGGCCAGGAGCACATCCATTTCAGAGGACGTTCGAAATCAAACCCAAGATAGGGGACTGACCAGCACTCCGCCTCAGCTCTCACCCCCCACAATCCAGGCTCAATCTACCAGTCCAGAGAAACAACGCAGCGTTTCAGGTCAATCTCAGGCATCATATCCGTCGGGTTCAGTCGTCCGGCATCGACGCGCTCCCTCCCTGATCAAGCAGTATAACCCTCCTTCCGATGAGCGGGCTCAAGATCCTCTTGAGCGATGGAAGGGGGGCCCTATCTTCAAGTTTGGTGCCACCGGTATCGTTAGCAGCTTCCCATTGGAGACTCCTCGCTTTTCAGTCGGATCCACGCAGCCTCTGTACCAGGTCAACCCCGGTGAGGTCAAATTGAGGAGTTCTAAGACGCTCCCGACCGCTGACGAACCGGTAATGACTTTCCCCGGCCCGCTCAAGAACAAGGGAAAGAAGAAGGAGCTGCTGGTTTGGCTAGGCAAACGAGTCGACACGCTCAAGGCTGAGTTAGGGTCAGGAGAGCTCACGTTCACGTCTGAGCTTGCCAGGCAACGACGCGAGGATCGGGTCGTGCTGATGCAGATCCTGCTTGCTCTGGTAGAATTCGATGGCAATCTAGAGTCAAACGCGGCTGCAGTGTCTGCGCTGAAAGACGTTCTCTCGCCAGCTCCCAAAGCTGACTCTCAAGCCGGGATGCCGAGCTACGGGTCGGAGATCCCCACAGGCATCACGAGATCGGCTCAAGCGCCTCCATCGCGCGCCACAGATGTCGAAGCCGTCGAGGAGATTCGCAAAATTCTAATCACCGGTGATCGCGCCAAGGCCGTGTGGCATGCCGTTGACAAGAACCTTTGGAGTCACGCCATGCTTATCGCATCCACCCTGCAAGGCGAAACGTGGAAGCAAGTCGTCCACGAATTCGTCCGCAGCGAGGTCAAGACGTGCGGAAATAACACAGAAGCTCTCGCAGCGTTGTACGACGTCTTCTCTGGCAATTGGGACGAGAGTGTCGATCAGCTCGTGCCCGCAGCGGCCAGATCAGGCTTTCAGATGATCAGCAGCAAGACAGGCTCAAGCTCGATACAGGACGCTCTGGCCGGTCTCGACAAGTGGCAAGAAACTCTGTCGCTAATCGTCAGCAACCGCACAAATGGCGATGTCAAAGCCATCGTCTCGCTTGGTGAGTTACTGGCCAATTATGGCCGCGCAGAGGCAGCTCACGTTTGCTACATCATAGCAAAACTGCCAGGTCTTTTGACTGGCGTCGACGATCCGACAGCACACGCTGTACTCCTTGGTGCCAACCACAGGCAGCAGCAGCAGCAGCAGGCTCAGGATATCAGCAAAGATACGGATGCTCTCATGGCGACCGAAATCTACGAATTTGCAATCAACATCCTCGCTGGCGGCCAAGCGGTGCAGCCACTACAGTATCTGGCGTCGTACAAACTGCAGCATGCCCTTATCCTGGCTGACGCTGGCAAACGCGAGGAGGCACAGTCATATTGTGAGGTCATTACGGCTTCAATAAAGGCCAACAAAGCCTCGCCATACATGCACCCTCAACTCTTGGGCAGCCTGGACGACCTCGTCAACAGGCTGAGCCAGGCGCCAAAGGAGTCATCCAGGACATGGCTTGGAAACCCTAAAATGGGCGATGTTTCCAACTCGCTTCTCAACAGGTTTAACAAGTTTGTCAGCGGAGATGACGGCGACAGCGCGGCGGCTGGCACAAGTGCTGCTGCCGCCGCCGCCGAATCTGGACCGTTTGGTGGAATCGGGGGAGAGCCAATATCCATCAGCAGGACAGGCTCTCCATCCCTGCTGCATGCTGGTGGTCCAAGTGCAACAGCAGCAGCAGCAGCAGCAGCAGCCAATGGCTACGGTCCGGGCGCTCCGATGCCCGGTGCCAGTTCTCGTTACGCGCCAGCAGCAGCAGCAGCAGCAACAGCAGTAGCAACGACCACCACCACCGCTGCGTCGTATTCGTCATCACCAGGAACATCCTATACCCCTCTGCAACATCGGGAGTCGTCTGGCTCCCTCCCTCGCATGTCACCAGATCACTTCCGAAAGATGCCTCCGTCCAGCTATCAGTCTGCTGGAGCTTACACGCCGACGAGCGGACTTGCCGCAGCCCCGAAGAGCTACAGCCCCGAGCTCTCTAACCCAAAACCCGGCCTAGTGCCACCACATCAACAGGTTGATGCCCTGAGCGCTATCAGTGATAGCTCACGACCTGGCACCAGTGATAGCGCCTACGTGGGCGGCCCACTGCAGGGGCGACGCACTTCCTACGAGCCGTTGAACGTGCCGAAACCGGCCTTTCGAGATAGAAACTCCTCCGCATATCAGCCACGCAGCACCGGATTCGAGTCGAGATCATCATCATCCTATGCTCCACGCTCGGGCTCGTATGCGCCCCGTTCGTATGCGCCTTCACCTGCAGCGTCCGAGCGCCAGCCAGAGGACCTCTCGAGACAGAGCTCGGCTAGCTATGTCCCGCAGGCGCCACTGGCAGAAGAGCGGGAGCAGGAACAGTCACAGGAACAGGCTGCAACAGGTGGTGGTGCTTTGTCGACTTCAGCCATTGACACAAACACAGACAACGTTGGCTCATCCAGCGAGGCGCCAATCAGCTTTGGCGGCTACGACTCAACAGCCGCCTACGGGGTCCAGCCTGCCGTACCAGGGACTGGACCCTCGACCGGAGGAGGAGGAGGAGGAGGAGCAGACACCTCTGAGCCTCCGGAGCAATCTACACCAAGCTACGGCCAAAGCTATGAGCCACCGGCTGGCGCTGGAGATGATGGCGAGACGCCCTTCCAGCCGCAATCTTTCGGAGGATACGAGCCGCCAACCACCGGCTACCAGCCTTACAACCCACAATCACCATCCTCGCCACCAGGAGGGGCTGAACCCAAGAAGAAGGGGGTCATGGACTTGTCAGACGATGACGATGACATGGCGGCTCGAGCCGCTGCCCTCAAAAAGGATCAAAAAGCTCGTGCAGATCGCGAAGCCGATGATGCGTTCCGCCGCGCTGCCGAACAGGACGCCAAGCGCGACCAGGCTGCAAAGGCATCGAATCGAAACAGTTGGTTCGGTGGCTGGTTAGGTGGCAGCAAGAAGAGAGATCAAAGCCTCGAGCCCACCGTGCACAAGGCTAAACTCGGCGACGAGAGCAGCTTCGTGTATGATGAGACGCTCAAGAAGTGGGTCAACAAGAAGGGCGGTGCTGATGCTACCGAACAGCCCAAGGCAACGCCTCCCCCACCCAAGGGAGGACCACCCAGCAGGAGCTCAAGCATGGGTCCTCTGGTCGGAGGTCCGCCTCGAAGCGTGCCTCCATCAACCGCTGCAGGCCTCGGCCTAGGCCTGAGCGGTACGCCACCCAGCCGCACTCAGAGTCCTCTCGTCAACATGACAACTGCTGCAGAAGCGAGCACGATTGGTGGTGGTGGTGGTGGTGGTAGTGGTGGCGGCCCTACGAGCGCCGGACCTTCTGGCAGCAGCGGACCCCTTGGCGGTGCTGCACCCCCCAAACCAGGTGCTCCACCAGCAGCTGGCCCTCTCGCTCCACCCAGCAGGCCCGGCACTGGTCTCAGCGGCGCCAGCCACACCAGTACTGCCAGCAGCATCGACGACTTGCTTGGCGCTCCAGGTGGAGGAGCTCGGAAAGGCGCGGCGAAGAAGGGAAAGAAGGGCGGTCGCTATGTCGATGTCATGGCCAAGTAGAGCATGCCTTTTTGCTCTGGGTTCTCGCAATGTAATATTAGATGGGTTCATTTCACGCTGTAAATTTATATAATTGATATGCACATTTCGCTTGCAACTGTTCAGAGTCTTGAGCATCCGCACACCCAGCCATGTATGTGGCGATGTACCTTGTAGGTGGTGCCGCACCTTGCCATGTGTGTAGCAGTGTATAATGTTCTGTGGGTGGCTGCATGTCTTTATGCTTCGTTATCAAAGCAGCAGCCTACCTCGGCGAGCATACAGCAATATGAATTGTCGCATACGTGACAACTTGAACGCGTGCTGTCGTATACGTAGCGACATATCCTGTCATGTAGGTAGTGATATACCTAGGTATCTGCCTACGTACCTTGCCATGTATACAGCAGCCTACCTTGCCACGTACATGACATATTTTGACGAGTATGTAGCAACGCATATTGTCACGTACCTTGCTACATAGCCAAGGTATATACCCAAAAACCTTGTCATATACGCAGCTGCATATGTTGTCATGTATGGGGCAGACTATTGTGCTATTTACCTCTTCCGCCGTACCCGCTTCCTCTACCGCGGCCAGCGCGGGCAAACCAGGGGATTCGGCCTCGTCGAAAATGCCTATGAAGAGACCCTCTGAATGGACATCGTCCTCGCCGCCAGATCTGGGAGCTTCGCTCTGGCCGGCTGGACCTATCCAGTTGAAACGGGAGGCTAGCTCCTCAGCAACTCGCGCGGCGAAAGCGGGCTCACGCTGTTCTTGCTGATGCTGCAGCTGTAGCACAGCATCATGTACTGCACGAACCACGGTCTGATGCTCGTACGCTGTTTGATATCAGCAGTGTTTTGAGATTTAATACTTTCCTCTTACCTAGATTCAAGTCCCGTCGGTCCGCTGTAATAGCCTCCCGCTCGGCTACAACTTCTTCCTTCTCACGCTCGATCTCTCCCCTCTGCTCGTCTGCCTTCTGCCTTTCCTTATGCATTTCGCGGAGGGTGCTGTTTGCCTGTTGCTTAACGTATCGACAGCGTTCACCCGCCACCTGCTCGGCCATTTGTATGATCCAGTCTGCCTTCTTGCCCGCATCATCACGAAGTTTCTGAACATCGTAATTCGTCTCGGCTTTGATCTCGTCGGCCAGCTGATCTGCTTCTGCTATGATGTCCTCGGCCACTCGGGCCGCATCGTCGACTGTCTGTTGTGCGGTTCGGCGTGCTTCAGCCTCAACAGCCTCAGCCTGGCTCCTTGCATGTTCGACCACGTCCCCTACCGCCGCCGCGAGCGCCGTTTCAAGGCTGTTCAGCCTGCCCAGACAAGTCATAGCCTGCACGCTCAACATGACCTGCACCGAGTCTATCGTAGGATCTCGTACCGCCCTCAGTTCGCACTGCAGCTCTGCTGTACAGCTCTTGGTGGCTTCGAGGAGGACCCTCACTTCTTGCACGTGATTCTCAGACATGGTGAACAATATGAATTGATTGATTTACTACTAGTACTACGGCATGATGGGCAAATGAGCTACACTTCAAGATCTGAAAATCCCGGACGATGCTCGCGGCTTCCAGATCTAGTTATTATATATCAAGTGTGTGTGTAGAATATCCGTTGCTATCTCTAATGTTTACATTCGCCGCCTCGGGCCGTTGTATTACACCCGCCTGTGCATTGGCACGTTGTTCTCAACGTTTCCTCTTCTCTTCTGACAAACCTCAAAGCACACGATACTGTCACGAATATTCGTCCTGCCATCGAGTCTGTTACAAAGCCTGTCACCTTCACTCATCCTCCTGTTACGAGAAGTGCTTTGATCCTACCCCTTTCGTGTATCCCAAATAGCAGTGTCCCCTACCACCTCTCTCGGCGTGTTTGCCTGTGTGCCCGTGTGTACCTGTGTACCTACGTGTATCTGTATGCCTACGTTTGTCTGTACCTACGTGTGTGCGAGTACCTACGTTCGTGTGTATTTACGTGTGTTTATGCCTATCCCCTTACTTATTCACATACTTACGTATATGTGTGTATCTTCTTGCCTACGTACCCGTGTATGTACGTGTGTACGTGTGTGCCTACCCCTTCACCTATCTCCGTACCCACGTGGTTGTGTACATAAGTGTGTACGTGTGTACCCTATCCCCTTCCCCATCTCCTCACCTACGTGTGTGTGTTTACCTGTCTGCGCCCCTAACCAACCAATCGCCCCCGACTCCCAATTGGCTCCGGTGCCGCCGCCGCCAATTAGCGGCCCTCTCCAGGTGGGGGTCAACTGAAGAGCCGCGAACACCAGCCGCTAATTGGAGGTATTGGTACGAGCCTTTTCCAGGGTCCTCTCCGCTATTCCTACCAAAGTTCCAGCAGGAACGTCAACTAACTCTCTCGCCCCCGAGGGCTAATTAGCCGGGAGAGACGCCTTTTAGCCCCGAAACAGCGGCTCTTATACGCGAATGGGGCTGCTAGGATCCGAAAAAGCAACTAGAACCACCTATCAATCTCTCTATTCAGGGCGCCCCGCTCGGGGATTGGCCGCCCGGGGCGGCGTCAGCTGACGCACTCAACCAAACGAGCCAACCGCAGCAACTGAGCCACCCAACCAGCGCGGCGGCAGCCGCCCATTCAGGGGGCTCGCCCGGGGATCGGCCGCCCGGGGCGGCGTCAGCTGACGCACTCAACCGAACGAGCCAACCGCAGCAACTGAGCCGCCCAACCAGTGCGAGAGGGGGCGCCCACTCGGGGCTCTCGCCCATTAATAGCGATTCGAGCCAACCATATACGCCGTGCCCTAACCGAGTCTCAGGGAGGGGGCCAGCTAATCACCAACTAAGAGGGAGAGGTTTAGCTGGTAGGAGCCAACTGAATAGAAGACCGTACCCAAAGACTGGTACACCCCACCCGAAGTATAGTCGGGTTAGGTCTTTTAGTACTACTATAACTGAGCACCATTCATTCGACGGCGACTGGGCAGCTAATTTAGGGGCGGACCAGCGGCTCGACCCAGCTAATAGTCAACTAAGAGATCGGTTGATTAGGTGGTTAATCGGTGCAGTAGCAGCTGAGAGGTCAACTGACCTACCGCGAACGCCGCTAAAACGGCGAGTTGAGACCGCTAAGAGCTCGCCGTATAGTCCTAATTCGCAGATTTTAGGGCTATTCGCTGAAAGTGCCTAACAGAAAGGCCCGGGCGGAAGCGAGGTCGCTTCCGGCGGGCCGAAGAAGGAGGAGGAGGGAGGGGGGGGGGGGGGCCCGCACACGCTAAGCGAGGGTCGCCCTACCC